>JAOWBW010000025.1:369188-446251 GCA_026119855.1 Campanula takesimana | reverse complement strand
AAGGACTCTTTGGTGAGCAAAGGACGACCACGGAAAGCGTAGTGTTTGGGTTCCGCTTACCCTAAATTAGTAGGAATACATAATATGAGGCTACGAACCATTAAGATGAAGGTATTAAGTAAGGGACATTTTGCTTGGTTGCTTAGGGTAGGACCTAAGGATCTTAAGGAAAGGGGATGGGTAGCCTCTTAGCCTTGAGATAAGGATGCAAAAGATGTTATGGTTGTTTAGACTTTAGATTGTGTCTTGGATACAATGTGGGTTTCCTGGGCTTACGGGCTAGGGTTTGGAGAGAATGCGACTACCTAGGCTCGAGGCTAGGGTTCGGAGAGAATATCGAAAGGCTATAGGCATAAGACTAGCGGGGGATTGAGATTATAAATTTCCTAGGTTTCGAGACTAGGGTTTCGGGAATTTGGAAAGGATGTTTCACACAGGGCTTTGGAAATTCCTTAGAACTTGGGCTAGGGTTAAAGAGGATGGTGCTTCCTAGGCTTGAGACTAGGGTTTGGAGAGAATGCAGATTCCTAGGTTTGGGGCTAGGGTTTGGAGAGGTTGAGGTTTGGGAACTTCCTAGATATTAGGGTTTCGAACAAGGGTTTAGAAACTGGTGTTTAAGGACCATGACTCTCCTAGGTTTGGGACTAGGGTTTAGAAATATCCTAGGCTTCGAGGCTAGGGCTTGGAGTTGTGGTAGGTTTAGAGGTTGCAAAGGCGTTGGCTTTAGACCTAAGGCTGGGAGTTGAAAGGGTTATGACTTCCTAGGACCATTGGGAAGAGGGATCGCTTTTGTGGAAGGTCCACTAAGCTTGATGTTAGGGTTCACCATTTTCGGGATTGGTGACTATGGCTTGAAAATGTTCATGGTAACCTAGGCTTTAGGATAGGTTTTAAGGCTAAGGACTGTAAACTTCCTACGTTTTGAAACTAAGGTGAAGGAGTTTCCTAGGTCTAGGACTGGGGTTTGAAGGGAATGTTGAATCCTAGGCTTGATGATAGAGTTTAAAGAGGATAATTTCTACCTAGGCTTGAGGCTAGGGCTTTAGAAAGAGTACGACTACCTAGGCTTGAGGCTAGGTTTAGAGCGAATGCGACTACCTAGGCTCGAGCTAGGGTTTAGAGTGAATGCGGCTTCCTAGGCTTGAGGCTAGGTTTGATTGAGTTTTGGACAGGGCATTATATCCTAGGTTTTGGACTAGGGTTCAATAAAACGGAGAATTGAGATTGTAAATTTCCTAGGTTTCGAGACTAGGGTTTCGGGAATTTGGAAATGATGTTGCATACGGGGCTTTGGAAATTCCCTAGAATTTGGGCTAGGGTTAAAAGGGATGTTGTGGTTTCCTAGGCTTAAGGCTAGGGTTTAGAGAGGATATGTGACTACCTAGGATCAAGGCTAGGGTTTAGGAAGGGTGTAGCTACCTATGATCAAGGCTAGGGTTTAAGAAGGATGTAACTTCCTAGGCTTTAGGCTAGGGTTTGAAAGGATGTAATTACCTAGGCTTGAGGCTAGGGTTCAGAGAGAATGATATGACTACCTAGGTTTGAGGCTAGGGTTTAGAGAGGATACGTGACTACCTAGGATCAAGGCTAGGGTTTAAGAAGGGTGTAAATACATAGGCTCTACGCTAGGGTTTGGAAGGGATGTAACTACCTAGGCTCGGGGCTAGGGTTTAGGAAGGATGTAATTACCTAGGCTTGAGGCTAGGGTTCAGAGAGAATGATATGACTACCTAGGCTTGAGGCTAGGGTTTAGAGAATGTGTTCACCTAGGTTTAAGGCTAGGGTTTGGAGACCGAAATCATTTGAAGGTTTGTCTTGGTTTAGACCGAGCAAGTTTGAGGTCAAAGAGTGTTGCAGTTTGGGGCTCGTGGCTGGATAGGCACGATAGATTAGACCTAGGCTAAAGTTCTAGGGTTTAGCTAGGGTAAGACTTAGACATGTGTTAAGGATACCGGGGCCTAATGGAATGGTAGGCGTGAGATCTAGGATATCGAAGGCTAGGCAGGGTAGCGTTGGGACATAAGGCTTTCAAGCGGGTAAGTCTTTTGTCCTAGAGAAACCGCGTTATGGATTAGGACCAAGCAGGCTTGAGGTCGGCCAAGGAGCAATGGATTGGGAATGGATGATCCTAGTATCTAATACGCATGTCGGGTTTGGGCTCTAAGGTGTGCTAGGTATGAGCCGTGTGCGAGAAATGGGTCTGGACATGTGACCATGTTGGCGCTTTAGGTAAAGGGATTGAGTGTCCAAGACTTTGCTCGAGTACAATAGGTGCCTAAGTTGGATTGGGTATGCTTAGGACCTAAGTTTGTCTTAGAGGTCATTGCGCGTGACCAAGCTCGTTTGGCGATTGTGAAGGTAGGCTAAGGATGGGACCCCAAAGGTGTTACGCGCACGAGTTCTGACCGGACGGGTCTATGGCATAGTGCGGTACACAGGAGATCCTATGTGCTTGAGCAGGTTCGAGGTTTAGGCTCGTTGGGGGAGCGATGTTTGAGATCCATGGAGTTTGAGGAGAGGATCGCGTAGGTTCGAGGTTTAGACTCGACTTGGATTAAGTAGGTTGGAGACCTAAGGGGTGAAGGTCAGACTAGGAAGTCTTTTGAAGCTAAGGAGTGACACTAGGTTTAAGAGTGGCAGGGCCATAGTTTGGGTATGACGGTAGGCGTAGATGGCATTGTTTTGGTTGGACCGAGCAGGCTTGGGAACTAAAGAGTTCTAAGGGTCGACATCTAAGGTTATAGACCTAGAGGGTAGACATTTTTGTGATCTAAAGGGTTTAGGAGTTGAGACCTAAAGTGTGGATCGGATATGCTAGAGACCTACAAGGTAGGCGCTTGGTAGACTTGAATGGACTTGGGATCTAAGGGATCAGGTAGACTCGAGACCAGTAGGTTCGGGACCTAATGGGTCATTCTAAGGATTTGAATTCGGTAGACTGGTTTAAGGCTTGAGTTTTGGATAAGACTGGTTTGAAGCTTTAGGAGTCCCGCTACTAACTTGTGGAGGGTCGAGCTAAGGGGTTATGGTGTAACCTATGTGAGACTGACCGGGTAGGTGTGGGACCTAAGGTTTTGAATCAAGTCAGATTGGGACGTAGAGAGTTGAGGGTTTAGGCCTAGGGGTTCCCTAAAGTGTAGGAGATAGGGTAAAGGACCGAGTCAACTCAAGAATCACAGAGATGGGTCTCAGATGGATCGAGGATGTTTTTACAATTTTGTGGAGACCGAGAGTGCGGGTTTATAAACAAAGTGTCAGGGAAGAGAATACTTTTGAAAGTGTTATGATTTTATAAAGATGCCTTATAATTAGTTATGATTCTAACAAATTCAAAGTGTTTGTCACGTGCCGAGTTTGACGATGAGGGTGTCCATCTTCCAAGTACATCCTTGTTAAAGCTCCGGTATTTTCCGAGAAACCACATAGTCGACCCATTTCGTTGGGGATTCTCTAATTTGGTGAGCGGGTACCCTCCCTCCTTTGAGAAATTCTACGTCAAGCTTGATGATGAGGGATGCCCTTCTTCTAAGTATATCCTTGTTGGGATCTCGGTATTCTCCGAGAAAACACATAGTCGACCCATTCTGTTGGGGAAGCCCCAGTTCGATAAGGGCGTAGAGCGGGGTATCCTACCTCCTTTAAGACGTACCCTTTTTTCTGCCTAGACCGCCCTTGTGGGTTTTCAATCTAGCGGGCATCTCTTTTGCGTCAATTTTTTTTTTTTTTTTTTTTGAAATCATTCAGTCGACTCAAAAAAGGAAAAAAGAATTGTTTGAAAACATGCGGGGGCATTTTGGGGAGAGTAAGAGAGAGAGAGAGAGAGAGATAGTACTCACATTTTGACTTTTTGGGTAACTGGTGTATATATGTACAAAAGGGAGGAAGCCCCTGTTTTGACAGAAAGTAAGTGTTTAGCTCTTTCCTAGATTGTAGAACGGAAGACTTGTCGAGACATTTGAAAAAAAATTATTCAAGATTCTCATTTGATTGCTCGAGAATGGACCTCGTTGATTAGTTATGCATCTTATGATTATGTTTTAGATAAGTTAGTCTCGAAATAATAAATGTTTTGATCAATTGTGAGTGAAGAGATCAGAAGTAGAAATATATGGGGAAGAGAGAAGAGAAAGGAAATTGGCTACGAGGGGTGGTGTATATTTTGGACCGGACCCTAAGGTTGCCTACGTTCTCCTCAAGGTGAGGAGCTCAGGTCTGCGTAGTTCGGGGATGACCCGCTTGACGATGGTGTCAGGTTTCAGTGGGTATGTGTGGGAGGAAAGAAAAGAAAGAAAGTTGGCCCAAGGTAGGTTATGTTTGGCTTTGAGTGGTTGCCCGGTTGACGATGAAGTTGGGTTTTGAGTTTAGGGGTGTGAGGTTCGTTTGAGGTGAGTTGTTCTTTGTAGCTCATTGCGGTGGATTACTCCTTTGTAGTTGTTGCAGTGGATTGCTCCATTCTAGATGTCATGGGCTGCTGCTGCCGTGTTAATCTTCTTTGTGGGGAAAGAAAGAAAAATAGAACATTTGAAGTGAAAAGAAAATGGGACTTTTATTTTTCTATGGTGATAGCCCCTTCTATTTTTCTTTTATTTCTTTGTGCACACCCTTTTTTTTGCCTAGGCCGCCCTTTCGGGTTTTCAACCTAGCGGGCTTCTTTTTGTGCAATGATCTAACTTTTGCCTAGGTCGCCTTTTGGGTTTCAACCTAGCGAGCCCCTTTTTATATATATATATATATATATATATATATATATATATATATATATATATATTTGTACATGAAACATTGGGCAAGACAAGCCCTAGTTTTCTTTCGCCTCTCTCGATTGCGAGGTAGCCTCCTTATAGTTCAAGCGGCCTTTTGCTGGCGGCGGGCATCTTGGCCCCTTGATCTTCACCGGTAGAGCTCCATTGGATTATCACGTGCACCAATTAATGGCATGAATGACTTCGTGCACTTGTCTTACATTTGCGATGGAATACGGACAGCCCCAGTGTAACGGCATGTAGTACTCATGAAAGGAACAAACCAACCCTTTAAATTGTGGCAGCATGGATGTCTATTTGATGATGAGCAACCGCATTCCATTTCTTTGTCACGACCTTATAAAAAGGGGTCTAATGGTGGGATGAGAGGCGTATGAGGATAGTGTATGGGAGAAGGTGTATATAGAGAGTGTACATGAGTGTGTACAAGGGGTGAGTGCATAGAGAGAGTGTATGGGGGTAGAATGTAGAGAGAAGAGAAAGTGATTCGTTCATCCCAATTGATCCAAGCATTTGTTATTTTGAGATTAATCGTTTACTTAGTTATGTGAATGGTTTGTGGGTCCATTTACCTTTTAATGAGTCGTCATTAATGAGTAATATTAAGATTAATTCATCATATAAAGATATAGCAATCAAGCGAAAAACGGTGAATAAGACAATTTTCATGAAATTGATATATGCAAGCTTATGTCTCAAATCTAGAGATAAAAGAAAAGAAATAAAGACCCTTTTATTGGAACTAAAAGATTTAAACTGACTAGTCCGGGGTGGACTTTTACTTAGAAAAACAAAAATCGTCCAAGGTGGACTTTTGACTAAGGACACTCTAGAACCTACGAAGACTGAATGACCCTTTTCTTTTCTTTTATTTAAAGGAGGTAGCCCCAATTTCCTCTTTTGCCCATGCCCATGTATTCCGTTGGCGGGTGATGGCTCCGCTGTCAATGAGGCTTTGAATCTTTCTCCTCAATTGGAGGCAATCTTCGGTTGTCATGCCCAATGTACTGGTGGTATTGGCAGTGTTTGGAGGGATCCAAGCCTTGCTTCACCCTACTTGGTTCATAGTTGAACAAAGGAGACAACTTGCCGGCTTGAACTAGACTTTTGTAGAGTTTGGCTAACGGCATACCCAAGTCATTATACTCGCGTTCGTCCTTCCGAACTGTATTTGAGGGTGGTTTAGGTACCGGTACCCCTTGTTGATGAGTAGTCATAGGAGGCATCCCGACGGGAAAGTCTGTGGCGGCCCGTATTTTTGAGGAGCGTACGGGTGTTGACATTGAGCAAGAGGGAGAACTCGGCTGAGGTAATCATAAACGCCACGAATGTCAGACAAATGGCGCCTCTCGATATCTCTTAGGGTCTTATGCATCTCTTTCTGAAAGTGTGTTGCTTGCTCGTTGAGAATGGCCTTAAAGTGGATTGCTTGTTCATCGAGGATGGCTTCGAAATGGATGCTTGCTTACTGAGAGCAGTACCGGTGTAAAGGATTGTCTCGGGATCTTGGGTAGCAGCTTCATTTGCAACTTCGATGTTCCTTGCAGCCGACATGATGCAGAACTCTAGTCATGAAAGAATTAGATTCGTATTTAATCATAAGGCATCGTTATAAAATCATTTTATTTTTTTTAGAAGAGTCGGTCTCCACATTTTGAAATGCATTTTGGTAAAAAATTGAAAGTTTGATCGGGCTGAAGTTGCCTACGTTCCCCTTATCATGAGGGAGAGGTCCCACACAACAGGAGGCTCAGGTCGCCGTAGTTCGAATCAAGTTAGACTTTGAAAAGAGGTGAGAGATGACCATAGGGGTCAAAAAGAGGGAGATGACTCGGTCTTTAGTCAAGCATGGGTGAGGAAGACCTATAGGAATCGGGTAAGGTTTGACTTAAGGTTTGACCTAAATTTGACCTAAGGTTTGACCTAAGGTTTGAGACAAGAAATGGTTCAAGCTAGGATGCGACGATAATGGTGGGTTGACCTAGATGGATCCAAGATAGGTCGACCTAAATGAGAAGGGTTGTATTGACCTATATGATGAATGAATCAGATAGCGGGTTGTAGCGGTTTCCTATGGGATGATCTAAGCGGGATAGACATGGTTTGACCTAGGCGGGTCTAAGGTTGACCTATTCAGGTTGGTGGACTAAGGAAGGTTGTAGATTGACCTAGATGGATCCAAGATAGGTAAGTCGACCTAAGCGGGTCACGGGGTGACCTTGGCGGGTCAAAGGTGAAGGGGTAGTTTTATCCTAAGACGGGCAGGTTGACCTAAATGGGTCAAGGATGGTGTGTGTACCTAAACGGGTTGACCTAGGTTGGTCTGGACGACGGTGGTCAAGATGACGGTTTGACCTAAGCGGGTTAGGACCAAAGGTAATTGGGTTCACCTATGGAATCAAAGATTGACCTAAGAGGTCGAAAATGGATAAGGTTGGCCTAGGAGTCCAAGTTTGACCTAAGAGGTCGAAGGTGATTGGGTTGACCTAGGAGGTCAAAGGTTGACCTAAGAGTCAACGGGTGATAATGTTGACCGAGGGGGTCAAAGGTTGACCTAAGAGGTCAAAGGTGATAAGGTCGACCTAGGAGGATGAGGTTGACCTAGGGGGTCAAAGGTTGACCTAAGAGGTCAAAGATGATTAAGTTGACCTAGGGGGTCAAAGGTTGACCTAGGAGGTCGAAGGCGGATGAGGTTGACCTAGGGGGTCAAGGGTAGACCTAAGAGGTCAAAGATGATAAAGTTTACCTAGGGGGTTAAATGTGATAAGGTTTTCCTAGGAGGTCAAGGGTTGACCTAAGAGGTCGAAGGTAGATAAGTTTGACCTAGGGGGTCAAAGGTGATAAGGTTGACCTAAGGGGTCAGAGGTGATAAGGTTGTCCTAGGTGGTCAAGGGTTGATCTAAGAGGTCGGAGGTGATAAGGTTGACCTAGGAGGTCAAGGGTTGACCTAAGAGGTCGGAGGCGGATAAAGTTGACCTAGGCGGTCAAGGGTAGACCTACGAGGTCAAAGGCGGATGAGGTTGACCTAGCAGTCAAGGGTTGACCTAAGAGGTCAAAGGTGGATGAGGTTGACCTAAGGGGTCAAAGGCGGATGAGAATGACCTATGGGGTCAAGGGTTGAGAAGGTTGACCTAGGCGGTCAAAGGTTGACCTAGGAGGTCAAAGGTTGATAAGGTTGACCTAGGGGGTCAAACGTTGAGAAGGTTGACCTAGGCGGTCAAAGGTTGAGAAGGTTGACCTAGGGGGTCAAAGGTTGAGAAGGTTGACCTAGGCGGTCGAAGGTGAAGGGTAGACCCAAATGGATCGCAATGATGGCCCAACGGATGAGCGATGTACCTTAGTGGTCGCCTAGATGCAATGCACATTTTATTTAGCGAAAAGTTTTTGCATTTTTTTACATCCTAAATGGGTGGTCCGAGGAGTGTCCTAATCTCTATGTGTGGGTTGACACGGGTTAGGTAAAAGGTTCCCACCGCTCGCGGAACGTACACGGTGAGTGGAGTAGACGAGTGACTCGAAAAGAGAGCGGCAGTAGCGCACAAATTCCTGCACATCGAATACTCCGGGTAATGGGGACCTGTGCAGTGCAGACACGGACTAGTGGTAGTGTGTGGCAAGAAGCTAATTCTTTTTAGGGAGAAAAGAGGGAAGCTTTGAATGTTTGAATGATGCAATGCAATGCAAGAGAGAGGGAAGAAGAATGTACAAGGGAACATAGCAAGGTTTTGTTTGACCCTAATACTAAGATGAAAATAACAAGGGTACAGATATACAAGGTACGAGTATTAACATGGTGGGGTGCACGGGTGCATGTGTAAACATGGCAAGTATGTGAGGTGCATGTATAAACATGGCAAGTATGTGCATGTGTAAACATGGCAAGTGTGTGTAGGGTGCATGTGTAAACATGGCAAGTGTGTGAGGTGCATGTGTAAACATGGCAAGTGTGTGTGAGGTGCACGTGTAAACATGGTAAGTGTGTGCATGTGTAAACATGGCAAGTGTGTGCATGTGTAAATATGGCAAGTGTGTGTAGGGTGCATGTGTAAACATGGCAGGTGTGTGTAGGGTGCATGTGTATACATGGCAGGTGTGTGTAGGGTGCATGTGTAAACATGGAAAGTGTGTGAGGTGCATGTGTAAACATGGAAAGTGTGTGCATGTGTAAACATGGCAGGTGTGTGCATGTGTAAACATGGCAGGTGTGTGCATGTGTAAATATGGCAGGTGTGTGCATGTGTAAACATGGCAGGTGTGTGCATGTGTAAACATGGCAAGCATCATGATGTAAACGAAAGTTAGACCCACTAAGTTTGAAAAAGTTTCAAAGCAGTCCCCAGCAGAGTCGCCACTGTGAATACGTGTGTTTGAATTTGGGATACATAGCAACATTTAAAATATGAGAGTCGCCACGCCGTTTTAATTATAGCCAAAACTTTGAGAAAAAGCATGTTAATGGGTTCGGGGGTCAAATTACAACGAGAGAAGAATATTCACGTTATCACTCCTATTGCCCGAATTGATCGGTCTTTCTATCATGATGCGGTGTATGTAGTGTGTTAGTGATTGAGACCGGATCCGAAGATTGCCTACGTTCCTCTCAATGTGAGAAGCTCAGGTCAGCGTAGTTCGAAGAGAATTAGAATAGGCAGAAGAATCGGGATCATGCATAATGAGGGGGGAATTACCTAAAGATTAGGGTTTAGAAGTAGTTCCTAGATCATCCTTGGGTCGATGAACCCTAGATCATCATCGGGTATGGAATAACATGTAATTATGAAGATCGCAACCCTAAATATAGCATAAATAAGGTTTTAATCTATGAACACGAAGAACATGCGAATAACATATTATGAATACATAAATGAACATGCAAAGCATATGAAGAAACTATGAATAAACATGTAAGAACATGAATATTATGAAGAACACATGAATAAACATATTAAGAATATGAATATCAAAGATCTACATTAAAAATAATGCAAGAACATGAAGAAAAAGTTAGAAAACTTACCTATGTTGGCAAGAAATAAACCTTTGATCTCCTTGAGTGTTTGAATGCTTAATTAGGGAGAAATTGGTGTTTAAGAACTCCAAAATTCGTACTTAGAGCTCTCAAAATCCGACCCCAAACCAATAGCATGGGATTGGTTTATATAGTAAACTGATGGGAAGATCTGACGGTCAGGATCATCCGGAGCGGATGTGGCCGCGTGGCCAAGATGGAGGGCGGCGGCGACGTTGGCCGCGTGGCCAAGGTTGGAGCTTGGGCGAATGTGGCCGCGTGGCCATCGTTGCTGGCTGACTTAATTTTCAAGCTAGGGTTTCTGCATGGTTTTAAGGAAACCATTTATTACCTATTTTGATAGATTTTGTCATAAATGAGGTATTTCGGGAATCCGGAACAAGTCTTTGCAAGGTTGCTAATTCCTATAAAGTCCTTGTATTGTTGGGAAAGTCCTAATAAACTCATTTTCAGGTCAGGGTACTAACAGGTACCAAGGTTAGAAAATTCCTCAAGTTTGGCGATCAAGTCGTCGCTCCATTCAGGCTTATGGATCTCACTAGGACGACACGGAACTTAATCCGGAACAGCAAACTCCCATCCAAAATGGGACTCTACTCTAATCACATGGGCGTTCCACCTAGACACTTTACTGACAATGCCATAAATAGGGGAGATGATTTTGGGTTTGGAAGAGTCTGACTTAATGGTTAAAGTCCTCGTAGCCTTGTTAAAACTCACGTTGAAAAAATGATCAAAGGCAGACATACAGGGCTCGAAGTTAAGACTACGGCACAATACGATGAAACTGACCAAATATCGAATGGCGTTGGCACCGATATGAGCCGTCACAATCTCCCAAGACTCCAGGAATTCGTTGATAAAGGGATCAAGAAGGAGCCTTAAACCTAGTTGAAACTGCTTGAAGAAAAACGAAACGACTGCCTGATCATAATAAAAATTATGGGCTTTTTCATCGGTGCCCAAAGGAACGGATTTACTATAATACAGGCGATATTCGTCTAGATCTATTCTATATCGGGAATACAAAGCCTCTAACATCTCGTCTCTAGGTTTGGGATGTCTATCTACAACAGGACCTGACTTCCCCATTTTGTTACTCGTTGTCCTAGCAGCGGCACCACGTCTCGGCCTGGAAACACTGGCATCAATCGGTCCACTATCCTATCAGAAGTGCTCTCCCCGGCCATACCTGAGAATAAGCAGAGGGGTTAGTGTTGGTAGTGGTTCCCTAGGCACGTTTAATAAACGTTGTAATTGTTATCATTTATTTCATATCAATAAAGAGATGTTTTGATTATTATTGTTGTTCATGTTTACTTATAATAATCTCCGTCCCTAGTACTTGTTAAGCACTAGTATAAAGGCTAAATGATCATGGAATGATTATGTTAGATTTATGGGTACTTGTTTGGAACAAGGTACTGGACATGACCCGCTGTATGAGATTTATGTCATGGTCTATGTCGAACATATATCTCATATTAGTTATGTCATTCGAATCCTTAGACACGAAGTTATTATAGTCTTCCACTTGATGACATTATGTTTGACATATTCAAACGCTGCCTTTAACCGGGTAGTTATAATGGGTATGATTGGTATAATCGGATTCAAGTAGGGAAGAGTAATAAGCTAAATAGGATTTGTCCCTCTTGGGAGAGATGTCAAGCTTGGGCCTCTCGTAGAATGATGTTGATTAAATGTTCGGCCGGACTCAAGTGAATTGATTAGATCAATGTCATTTGGATTATCAACATATTAGGAATCGAGAAAGTATTGAACAAAGACAAGTTGACTTGTTGACCATGACTTGTGTTCAATGACATCGTGGACAAAGGGATTGTGACATGTTCTAAAAGGAATGCGAACTTGTATCTAGTTATATTATTTGGGTAGGTATGACGGTTTGCTAGAACCTAATCATATCTTATGGTTTCATGTTTAACCCATTGCCAACTTAGTATAATCCTAGAGGGTCACACACAATAGAACGAATCTTTAAAAGGACTAAAGTGGAATTTTTTCAGCTATTCTGGGCAGGCGGGTGACCGCCCAAAAGGGACCAGGCGACCGCCCAAAGTTGGGCTACCGCACAGCCTTCTTTGGGCGACCGCACAGTGGTGTCGGGTGGCAGATTCCTAATTTGATTAGGAAACGAATTTTGGACGGATTTTGACACAAGTTTCCTATTTGGAACAGATCCTACTTGTGTATAAAAGACCAAATTTGGCCAGCACTCTTCCCCAATGATTGTGTGAGTCTCCAAAGAGTTTGAGAGAGTTTATTTTGTTCCAAGACATCCTTTGATTGAAGAACAAAATAATACACAATTAAAATTCCATATTGTCATTATCAATTGTGAAAGTGTGTTTCATAATTGTTGGTCTAGCAACCAAGATCAAGAAGCTCCTTGATATTCGTTCGTGGTGTGGATACCGCTAGAGGGTGAAGCTCATCATCTTCAAAGTTCGTGTTCTTACTTTCTTCGTGATCAAAGCTTCAAATCTCCACCAAGATCAAAGCTAGAATTCAAAGTCATCAAGGGTTAGTTTTTTCCTCTATTCATGTTGTTGTATTTGACTTAATCATATGAATGGATCTATGGGCTTTGGGTTTCATAAATTTTAAATGCTATATTCCGCTGCGCATGTTACATCGAAACCCAACAGTGGTATCAGAGCTCCTTTCATGTTGATTATTTCAATACCTAGATCATGTTATGTGTATATAAATTGTTTATATGCCTTGCATGATATGAATATTGGAATAAATGATGTCTATGTGTTATGTGATTTTATGTGGTTTATTGTTTTGAAACTTTAATCGCACGATTCAATCGCAATAAATAAATAATGGTGGATTCAGAATTGTTGATTATTAATTTTTGATTGGATCAAAGTTTTAATAATCAGGGAAAAACAATTTTGAGACAAAATTTTCGAACTTTAAAAATTCTGCACATTCTGATCAACCGGGCGACCGCACAGAATCACCTGGGCGACCGCACAGTTCTTTGGGCGACCGCACAGGCCTTCTTGGGCGGCCGCACAAAAGGGTCAGAAGGTTTGATTTTGGCCGAAAAACAGAATCTGGAATTTTTCAAAAATTCAACAAAACCAGTAACAGAACCAGTCCAGACTTGCTGATCTGGAATGGGTTTTTGGGTAGTTGGTTTGTGTGTGGATTTTGGGATTTGATTTTCCTATTTGTTTTAGTCTTGTGACTCTAAGATTGGTTCAAGGTTTGGATGGCTAATCTGCGTTCATCGAGATTGTGTTTCCCAAACTTGATCGCAATCAAAGTTTCAAAGATAAATGAAGTTAGAATTATGAAGAGTTCATAATTGCTAAAATTGAGAAACAAAGTTCTTGATTCAAAGATTAGAGATCCATGTGGAATTGTGGATGCAATTGGCCTACGTTCATCGAGACCATCTATTGCTTAGTTTCGGCCACATGGACTACTTTCTTGGTTTCTTGAATTAGTGCGGGATTGTGGTTGCCTAATGGCTTAGTTCGACCGCACTTCTTGTTGTCTTGATTTGGAGATAATAACCAAAGTTGAAATAGTCTCATCCTCATAATTATAGAGAAACTAATGACACATAAATATCATGCTTAAATTAATGGAGATTAATTTAGTGGCTAAACTTGATGTGTAACATGTTTATATTATGTGCTCATAAATGTGTTATATGCTATATGTGATGAACCTTCAAAGAAAGTTTTAAGTCCTTAATTGCCATGCAATGATTAAAACACTTGTTTATACATGGGTGATCTTGATGTGGGTTCGCCTCCGCGAGGTGTATTAATTTTATTCATGTATAAGCAAGATGAGGTTCATTAGTTTAATGAAGGCTTGCCTCCGCAAGGTACATTAAATTGAATGGTTCCTATGCGTTTAAAATGGTTGGACTTAATTAGGCGTCAAAACGGTTTTGGGCCTAAGCAAAAGATGAGATTAAACATGCTTTGGAAATTGGATCTCTCAAAGAATCTCATAAAAGGATCTAAGAATCATATGGGATATGATTGACATGATTGTCTACCTAATTAATTTATTTTTTAGCGGTCCGCCTCCGTGGACTCAAAATCTAAATTAAAGTTGGATCTTAGCCCAATTAAATTATATTATACATTGGATGTATATGAAGGTTATATAATTTAGTGGGAGTATTTTGTTTGAAAAATACATTAATTATTTCTTTAATGAAAAACCGGTACTTATTAAATTTTGGAAATTTTGAATATTTGTAGATAATGACTACTAACACACAATCAATTTCGTTGCGATCGGTCCTTGAGAAGGATAAGCTCCAAGAGAATGGTACGAACTTTATGGATTGGATCCGTAGCCTAAGAATTGTTCTTAGGCAAGAAGATAAGTTGTACATTCTTGATGGGCCTCTTCCTGCTGAACAAGAACCTACTGCCCCTAGGGCAGAAAGAGACAATTACAAGAAACATCGTAATGATTCTAGAGATGTAAGTTGTCTCATGCTTGCTACTATGTGCTCAAAACTCCAACAAAGTTTGGAACATTTGGAAGCCTATGAGATAGGCGTGGAGTTAAGAGCAATGTTTCAAGAGCAAGCTAGGCAAGAGAGGTACAAGACCATTGTTGCATTCACTACTTACAAAATGAATGAAGGGCAACAAGTGAGTCCTCACATGCTGAAAATGAAAGGTTATGTAGAGCACCTTGAGAAACTTGGCTATCCAATCCCATTGGAGCTAGCCACGGATCTCATTCTTAATTCATTGCCTAAAAGTTATAATCAGTTTGTGATGAATTATAACATGCATGGAATGGATAAGAATCTCTCTGAGTTGCATGGGATGCTTAAAACTGCGGAGATGAAGATTGCGGAGAAAGGTTCTCCCGTGCTCTTAGTTCATGATGGGAAGAAGGCTGGTGCCAAAGGAAAGGGTAAAAGTTGTCAAACCCAAAATAAGCAAGGCAAGTGTTGCCAAGGCTTCTGAGGCAAAACCCGACTCACAAAAGGATGCAATATGTTTCCATTGTCAAGAAATTGGTCATTGGAAACGTAATTGCAAGGCTTTCTTGGAAGAGCAAAAGAAGAAGAAGGGCAGCAAGGCTGCGTCGACTTCAGGTATCTATATGATAGATATTCTCCTTTCTATCACTGATTCTTGGGTATTGGATACCGGATGTGGTTCTCACATTTGTTTAAATGTGCAGGGTCTAAAGAATAGGAGACTGCTTAAAGATGGTGAAGTAGACCTACGTGTGGGGAATGGAGCAAGAGTTGCTGCATTAGCCGTAGGGACTTATGAAGTCACTTTACCTTCCGGATTAATTCTTGTTTTGAACAATTGTTATTATGTTTCGGATTTAAGTAGAAATATTATTTCATTTCTTGTTTGGATAATGAAGGTTTTAAGTTTCTTATTGAGAATAAGAAATTTTCTATTTATTTAAATGATGTGCTTTATGGTATTGCTAATTCATTTAATGGCCTTTATATCTTGGATGTCAAGAATGAAAATAATGATAATGTCTATCATGTAAATAAGAAATCTAAACCTAATGATGTAAATCATACTTATTTGTGGCATTGCCGTCTTAGTCATATTAATGAGAAGCGTATCTCAAAACTCCATGGGGACGGACTTTTGGGTTCATGTGACCTTGAATCATATGATACTTGCGAGTCGTGTCTTCTTGGAAAAATGACTAAGACACCTTTTACCAAGTTTGGTGCAAGGGCAAGCGACTTATTGGGGTTGATAAATTCCGATGTATGCGGACCATTAAGTAGCAATGCTAGGGGAGGATTTCAATACTTCATAACCTTCACTGATGATTATAGTAGATTTGGGTATGTTTACCTAATGAAACATAAAAGTGAAGCATTTGAGATATTTAGAATATTTCAAAATGAAGTAGAAAAACAACTTGGCAAAAGTATTAAGGCACTTCGATCAGATCGTGGTGGAGAATACTTGAGTCAAGAATTTGATGAGCATCTAAAGAATTGTGGAATAGTTTCACAATTAACTCCACCCGGAACACCACAATGGAATGGTGTGTCTGAGAGGAGAAATCGGACTTTGTTAGACATGGTTCGATCTATGATGAGTCAAGTTGATCTTCCAATATCCTTTTGGGGTTACGCCCTAGAAACCGCTGCTTTCACACTAAATCGTGTTCCAACTAAATCGGTTCAAAAGACTCCATATGAGATGTGGAGCGGAAAGAAAACTTGTTTATCTTTCATGAAAATTTGGGGTTGCGAAGCTTTTGTCAAAAGACTTGTCTCTGACAAACTTGCACACAAATCTGACAAATGTATTTTCGTGGGATATTCAAAGGAAACTAGAGGATATTACTTTTACAACCGAGAGGACAACAAAGTGTTTGTTGCCCGAACCGGTGTCTTTCTAGAGAAAGAGTTTCTCTCCAAAGAAATCAGTGGGAGTAAAATAAATCTTGAAGAAATTCAAGACCCAGAAAATAACATTGAACCAATAGTGGAACAAGAACAAGAACCACAAGGAGTTGTGGAACCTGTTCAAAATACACAAGCAACTCGCAGATCTAGTAGGTTACGATCCGAGCCCGAGAGATATGGATTTCTCGTAACGGATAGTAATGAGGTAGAAATCATTGAGAATGATGAACCGTCAACCTACCAAGAGGCGATGTCTTCTCCTGATTCGGACAAGTGGCTTGGAGCCATGGAATCCGAATTGCAATCCATGCAAGACAATCAAGTTTGGAATTTGATTGATGCACCCGAAGGTGTAAAAACCATAGGATACAAATGGGTCTTCAAGAAGAAGACTGACATGGATGGGAAGGTGCATACTTATAAAGCTAGACTTGTAGCAAAGGGTTATAGGCAAGTTCATGGTATTGACTATGATGAAACCTTTTCACCCGTAGCAATGATCAAGTCTATAAGAATTTTGCTTGCCATTGCCGCATATCATGACTATGAAATATGGCAAATGGACGTCAAAACCGCTTTCCTAAATGGAAAACTCCAAGAGGATGTGTATATGACACAACCAGAAGGTTTTGAACAGAATTCTAAAGTATGCAAATTGCAGAGATCCATCTATGGATTGAAGCAAGCTTCAAGGAGTTGGAATCTCCGTTTTGATGAATTAGTCAAAGAATTTGGATTCATCAAGAACGAAGATGAACCTTGTGTATACAAGAAGATTAGTGGGAGCATAGTGCTTTTCCTTGTTTTATACGTGGATGACATATTGCTCATTGGAAACGATATTCCTACACTTCAGTCTGTGAAGACTTGGTTAGGAAAGTGTTTTGCAATGAAAGATATGGGTGAAGCCGCATATATACTTGGCATTAAGATCTATAGAGATAGATCAAGGAGGCTACTTGGTTTAAGCCAAAGTACATACATTGACAAGGTCATTAGAAGATTCCGTATGGAAAATTCTAAGAGAGGCACCTTGCTGGTATTACATGGAGTTTCTCTAAGCAAGACTCAATGTCCTAAGACAAACGATGAGCGTGAGAAAATGAATGATGTTCCATATGCTTCGGCAATTGGGTCCATCATGTATGCCATGATTTGTACTAGGCCGGATGTATCTTATGCTTTGAGCATGACAAGTAGATACCAATCCGACCCTGGCGAAAATCACTGGGTAGCTGTAAAAGCGATTCTTAAGTACTTGAGAAGAACTAAAGACTCATTTTTGGTCTATGGAGGAATGGAAGATGATCTCGTTGTAAATGCTTACACGGATGCAAGCTTCCAAACCGATAAAGATGATAGACGATCGCAATCGGGTTTTGTGTTTATGTTAAATGGTGGAGCTGTAAGCTGGAAGAGTTCCAAGCAAAGTACAACCGCTGATTCTACAACAGAAGCTGAGTATATTGCTGCATCAGATGCCGCAAAGGAAGCTGTTTGGATTAAGAAGTTCATCACTAAACTTGAAGTGGTTCCTAGTATTGCTAATCCAATAGACCTTTATTGCGATAATAATGGTGCTATTGCTCAAGCAAAGGAACCAAGAGCACATCAGAAATCCAAACACATACTTAGGCGTTTTCATATCATTCGAGAGATCGTTGATAGGGGAGACGTAAATATATGCAGAGTACCTACTAATGACAATGTTGCGGACCCGCTAACAAAGGGACTTCCACAAGCTAAACATGATGGTCATGTTAGGTCCATGGGTATTAGATACATGGGAGATTGGGCCTAGGGCAAGTGGGAGATTGTTGGTAGTGGTGCCCTAGGCACGTTTAATAAACGTTGTAATTGTTATCATTTATTTCATATCAATAAAGAGATGTTTTGATTATTATTGTTGTTCATGTTTACTTATAATAATCTCTGTCCCTAGTACTTGTTAAGCACTAGTATAAAGGCTAAATGATCATGGAATGATCATGTTAGATTTATGGGTACTTGTTTGGAACAAGGTACTGGACATGACCCGCTGTATGAGATTTATGTCATGGTCTATGTCGAACATATATCTCATATTAGTTATGTCATTCGAATCCTTAGACACGAAGTTATTATAGTCTTCCACTTGATGAACATTATGTTTGACATATTCAAACGCTACCTTTAATCGGGTAGTTATAAAGGGTATGATTGGTATAATCGGATTCAAGTAGGGAAGAGTAATAAGCTAAATGGATTTGTCCCTCTTCAGAGAGATGTCAAGCTTGGGCCTCTCGTAGGAATGATGTTGATGAAATGTTCGGCCGGACTCAAGTGAATTGATTGGATCAATGTCATTTGGATTATCAACATATTCGGAATCGAGAAATTATTGAACAAAGACAAGTTGACTTGTTGACCATGACTTGTGTTCAATGACATCGTGGACAAAGGGATTGTGACATGTTCTAAAAGGAATGCGAACTTGTATCTAGTTATATTATTTGGGTAGGTATGACGGTTTGCTAGAACCTAATCATATCTTATGGTTTCATGTTTGAACTCATTGCCAACTTAGTATAATCCTAGAGGGTCACACACAATAGAACGAATCTTTAAAAGGACTAAAGTGGAATTTTTCAGCTATTTTGGGCAGGCGGGCGACCGCCCAAAAGGGACCGGGCGACCGCCCAAAGTTGGGCGACCGCACAACCTTCTTTGGGCGAACGCACGGTGGTGTCGGGTTGCAGATTCCTAATTTGATTAGGAAACGAATTTTGGATGGATTTTGACACAAGTTTCCTATTTGGAATTGGTCCTACTTGTGTATAAAAGACCAAATTCGGCCAGCACTCTTCCCCAATGATTGTGTGAGTCTCCAAAGAGTTTGAGAGAGTTTATTTTATTCCAAGACATCCTTTGATTGAAGAACAAAATAATACACAATTAAAATTCCATATTGTCATTATCAATTGTGAAAGTGTGTTTCATAATTGTTGGTCTAGCAACCAAGATCAAGAAGCTCCTTGATATTCGTTCGTGGTGTGGATACCGCTAGAGGGTGAAGCTCATCATCTTCAAAGTTCGTGTTCTTACTTTCTTCGTGATCAAAGCTTCAAATCTCCACCAAGATCAAAGCTAGAATTCAAAGTCATCAAGGGTTAGTTTTTCCTCTATTCATGTTGTTGTATTTGACTTAATCATATGAATGGATCTATGGGCTTTGGGTTTCATAAATTTTAAATGCTATATTCCGCTGCGCATGTTACATCGAAACCCAATAGTTAGACTCATCGAGAAACCTTGATAAGGCCATACTCCCCCCCCCCCCCGAATCGACTACTGGGACCGAGGAGGTTGTACCCTCAAGACGAGATTGAAACATGGACTTGTCTTTTACATAGAATAAATAAATATGGTCAAGGACCTTATCCTTATTATCAAAGATAATCATATCGGCATCATCACCCTCCCTAACTCTCGGGGCATAGAATCCAGATGGATACCTCAGATCTTCCCTAGGTGACCCCCTCGAATACAGGATATCTCCCACGGCTAGTAACGACAACATATTCCAATGCCCATTTGATTTAATATAAATCCTATTGTTTATTTGATAGAAAACATACAAGGGATTTGTACCCAAAGTCGGAGGACCAGACATTAGAAGAAGGTGAAAGTTCAAAGAATATAGCTAAATTGAGCAATGGCGGACGAAGCAGTAAAACCTTCAAAGAAATGCCCGGAACCCTAACTATGGAAAATCGACAAAAGTAAGGGTGAAAAATACCTTAAAAATGGAAAGGGATTGGAGGAAGCTAGTCGAAAGGCCGCCTTAAACACTTTGGTCGAAGCAGATTGATGGGAGTTGCGTCAAGAACAGAGTTATCGGTTGATTCGCCGGCGGCAGGTACACTACTCAGGCAAGGAATTTGAAAATGGGATATTTTCGAGGGTTTATTTTGGGAGTGTATATAGACGGGTCGAAAATTTATAGATCCGGGTTTGACCCGGTTCTGGCTCGCGACCCATGGGCTGCACGTATACCCACGAACCCATCATGACTCGCATTTAATAGGCCACGTTTTTTAGGTGACTGTCCCATAATCAAGACACGTGCACCATTCAAGATAAGAGGAAGGACAAACGATTGAAGTGACCCAACCGCCGTTTGAAAAACACGAACAGACTGCCAATGCTAGATTGAACGTGGCAAGCCGAGACCTACAGCAGAAATGCCAGTCGGCTTCGTAAAGCATAAACATTTCAGATGGTTAGGTCGACATTGAAGGGTTCAGCGCATGGACGTAACCGACACCACGGCAATGGACCGACATCCCCAATGGTATCGAAGAATAAGACGAGACCGGGATGAGAAAAGTTCAGGGGTAGGTCGAGATCAGGCGGCGATTGCATTCATGGTTGAACAACAGATACAAATGCATTCCATGCCGACATGTCATCAAGGATCAGGCGATCGGCATTACTTTAAGACGACATCATGAAAAAGGTAGTGTTAATGAGATGAAAATCAAGGTCATGCAGGATGCAAGGAATTCAAGCCATGGAGTCAAATCACAATTAGAACAAAGGTGTCTGAAAGGATAAAATCCCATTATATATACATAACAAAAAGGACCCCCACAACAAGGCCGGGGGCCTGACCTATACAAAAAAAAAAAAAAGACTATTGGATCATCCTAACTAAAGATTCAAGAAAGATCACAATCTTGATCTTGATCTTCGTCATCCTCCTCCCACTCAACATCTCCATCATACCCATATTCATCAATAATGAAGGGTTCTGGGTCATCTTCTTCATCTTCATCACCATCCTCGTCCTCATCCTCTGACTCTTCTGCATCAGAATCATCGTTGGAGAATTCATCAACGGGGTCCGGCTCCGAGTATTCGCCATTACTATCGGACGGTGATTCTTCCGCCGGAAAAGATGAACGTTTCTTGGATGGAAACATTGAACCATCGCTGCTCGAAGAATCATAGTTCTCAACTTGATTTTCTGATTCTGTACTCACTTCTTCTGGGAATGCATCGTCGTATTTCCTCTTTGGAGCCATCTTTGAATTTTTCGTGAAATTTGGAATGTTCTTGAAGAATTCTGGAAAGTGAAGGTAAGATGGAAAACAACCAATAAACAGATCGTCTATTTATACCCCTAGAATATGAGGGGGTGGGGAGTTTATCAATTCTACTCATAATTGGAGTGCAATTAATGAAGCTGCAAATTCCAAGAAGAATAATGATTTCACCTGAAACAAATCTACGGTGACGTCAGCAAATCAGTCAGATCGAAAATTTGGCGGCTACAAGTCAAATCAATATAAATAAAGCTAGTCGAAGTGCATACTACAGTTCCTACTCGGCATGCCGAGATAGAAACTCGGGGGCCACTGAACGACATAAACTGACTTGGGTAAGTGGGACCCAAATGCTCTTGGCCCATACACCTAGGAGGCCTATACCGAGAGGTCCATTCACCTGAAGCCCATAATCTCATATGTCGACATCAAGTAGGCCGAGCAGGCAGCTCTTGCCTAGGCCGAGTTCAAGAGGCCTAATCCCTAGCCGGCCTCCAGGACGAGCCGAGCTGGATGACGGGCCGAGTTATATCAAAACAAGGATATCTCTTCTACAAGATAACTGGGATACCACTCATCTTTATCCGGAGTCTATCTCCAAGGAATACGAGTCCCACAGTAATACGGGCTCCCTAGCTTCTCAGGCAAGTTAGGACTCATTCACCCACACCTATATAAACAGGTCCTCACCACAGGAGACGGGTAATGAACTCTTTGGCTCCAAACTAGTCAATTGATTTCTTTATTCACATATACCACCCGTATTCTTACTCTCACGCCGGAGGGCCTTCGCCGGTGAAGCCCCGGCGTAGTTTACGTTTGTTTATTGTGCGCAGATCCAAACGGGGAAGATCTCATTGCTGGATTTATCCGAACCGCTAGACGAAGGGCTGATCCGGCACGTTTTTGGCAGCATCAGCAGCTCTTATACGCGTTTAAATCAAAATACAGGATATTAATGGTTAATTTCAAACTTTCCTTTTACCAAAACAATTTATGCAAGAATAAATTTCAAATTTCAATATTTGTTTATTTATCTACTAATAAAAGATTATATGTAATCAAATCTAACTAAATAGAAATCTCAATTCCCGGAAATCAACATTGTTGATGAAATCCCCTTTTGAAATAGCTATTGGATTGACACCAAAATAGTCTAACAAAATGTCAACTACCATGATTAGGTTCAATCATATCCTAATTCTCGAACCTGCAATCATATCCCAATTCCAAAAATCAGCATTTTTTTTTTTATCAAATCTCATTTTCAGTTATATATTAACATGATCCTGCAATCAAATCTTACTAAATCGGAAAAATACAACTAAAATTACAATAAAAGATATATTATTAATTAAGAAAAATAAAATACTAATGTATTTTATTTATTTATTTATTAATCAAAGTATTTTAGCCGTGCGTTTAACGCTTGGGTGTTACGCTAGTTATAAAATAAGGATATAAATATCATAACAAGAAATTTTAAGAGATAAGTAGACCAAACTACCTTCAACTTATTTAAATCTAACTATTAAAGCCAAAGTCATTGGGGTTTAAGCTTTTGAAATAATATCAACAATTTTATTTCATAATGACCATAATTATCTTCATTCCCATGAAAAGAAAATTCAAATTTTTTTGAGGTTGGGCTACCAGTTTGGTAACTATTCATACTTTACGCTTTCGGATGTTAAAAATGCCTATTTCTAACTAAAAGGTGAATAGGAAATATGAATAGAACATGATATTTCAAGAGGAAGGCTTTTGTAATTTATTAGAATAATGATATCATTAATTTTTGGCCAAACTGATCTTATTGTCACTTAACTATAAGTGCATTTCAAAAGTGCTACTCATGCTATTTTTATTTTTTTTTTTTTTTTGCAATGTCCTCATTTAAGTACCAATTTTTTGCAATGTGCTCACTCCATTAATGATGTCGTTAATTTTTTTGTTGGTTTTAGTAATGTGATGGCACATGACAACCTAGATTTATGTCGACAAAAGATTAACTATTAACTTATGATGGATTTCGATCAGCACCGTTTCATTCCATCGCTTTTTTAGACTTTAAAAAGGCTCCGTCAAGAAAAATTCTAGTAGTGTTTGGCATGACTAAAATGAGACCGGTCGAAATCGAAATGGTGAAGAGATTTCCCAACATGCTTCCATGCGCTGGAAAGTTGGATTGTCGTGATTGCATTAGTGAAGGATATATCAAAGAGGTGGTCTCCCATGAGAACAAGAGGATCCGTCTCATGCATGAGACGGGTCGCCCCATGACCCATGGGCCGAACCCGTCACGTGGCAACCCACCATTGGCCGATTTTATTTTTTTTTGAGTTTTTTTTTCGGCTTTTCAGTGGTTTAGCAAAAAATAATAGTTACCATCTCTTAAAGTAACATTGTTCATAAGTAAACGTAATACTTGTTTTAAAAAAACAAAAGCTCGTTTTTGCCCATTTGAAAAGTAATAACTTATGTATATGAATGTAATAGTAAGTTTATACAAGTAAATGTAACACTTTGATTGACGAAATTGTAACAGATTTCTATAGATAATGTAATACTTTTACATGTATCATGATAAATTTGACCCCATTGTAACTTATTGTTTGAAAACATATAGATATCTATACATATGTATTACAATTATGTACAAATACTATTACATATAAATAACACGTTTGTTACATTTTAGTTATAATAAGTATTACTTTTGGAGTTGGTTTTGGGGGAAACTAGTTCCTCCATAAGTTATAAAAAGTCCATATTTTAACCCTTTAAACCCTTAGCCTTAAACCTAAAGGGCCTAAATGTCGCGACCCCGGCCCCCGCGGGCCCGAGACCGCGATCTGGACGTCGACTCTAAAACCAAAACTGTGAAATACCGAAGTTAAAAATTTCATTTGATACCAAAAGGTGATAACACAAGGTTTTGAAAATCAACTTGAACAACAAAGTAAAACTAGTATAAACTCCATAAGCTTATACACCAAAGTTACAAATACACAAATCCTAGCGACGTCAATGTTTGGTACAAATATCCCCAAAAGGTTACACATTGATATAATGTAAACCAACCTATAACAACTTTCCCCAAAAGAATGTATCCACACTCGACGTCCTCTTTCTCGTGATCAGCGAGACTAATCCTTAGCACCTGGGGGGGGTTAAGGAAAAACAAAGATAAAAGAAACGGGGTGAGATAAATCTCAATAAGTTACTAATGCAACTACATGACATGCTATGATGCACGAAGCGATAAGCAATAATAAATATCACATAGCACATAGAAGTAAACCTCGGGTCTCGATCTGACACAATGCTAACCGGAACCCCATGCAATCTAACAATCTCATCAACGTAAAGGGTCGCAAGCTTCTCCATCGAATATCTAATGTCAATAGGCAAGAAATGGGCACTCTTGGTCAATCTATCCACTATTACCCAAACACTGTCATACTTCCTACGGGTACGAGGTAGTCCCGTAACGAAATCCATAGTCACATGCTCCCATTTCCACTCGGGAATCTCTAACGGCTGAAGTAATCCCGCGGGTATCTGATGCTCGGCTTTGACCTGCTGACACGTTAGACACTTCGAAACATACTCGGCTATTTTCCTCTTCATATTAATCCACCAAAATTGTTGCTTTAAATCCTGATACATCTTCGTACTACCCGGATGAATAGTATACCTCGATTTGTGACCCTCATCAAGAACCCTCTGTTTAATTCCATCAACATCCGGAACACACAATCTTCCACGGAAAGTCAACACTCCCACCGGGCTAATAGAAAAATCCTCGAAGTTCTTTCCTTCAATTTACCCATTACCTTCACCAACTCGGGATCTTCTTTCTGAGCTTCCTTTATCCTCTGAATTAGGGTCGGAGACACCCTAATATTCGCAAAAATAGCCCCATGTCTCGATTCACGAGGAGACCAATCTCGAACATCCTCAAGCATTTTCCATTCTCGAACCATCATCGAAGCCACATAAGATTTCCTACTAATCGCATCGGCTACCACATTCGCCTTCCCCGGATGATAAGAAATCCTACAATCATAATCCTTCAATAATTCCATCCATCGGCGCTGTCGGTTGTTCAATTCCTTCTGAGAGAAAAGGTATTTCAAACTCTTGTGATCGGTAAAAATTTCAAACTTCGCCCCATAAAGGTAGTGCTTCCATTTGTGCAACGCAAAGACAATAGCCGCTAACTCCATATCATGAGTCGGGTAATTCTGTTCACTAGGGGTCAACTTCCTCGAAGCATAAGCAATTACGTTCCCATTCTGCATCAACACACAATCCAAACTCTCTTTAGAAGCATCACTGTAAATCACTAGGCCATCGCTCCCATTAGGCAAAGTCAAGATCGGTGCGGTAGTCAACCTCTTCTTCAATTCCTCGAAACTCTTGTCACATTTCTCGGTCCACACAAACGGGACATTCTTCCGGATCAACTGAGTCATCGGAGTAGCGATCCTTGAAAACCCCTCAATAAATCTTCTGTAATAACCGGCTAAACCCAGAAAGCTACGAATCTCGGTCACTGACTCGGGTCTCTTCCAATCCACTATGGCTTCAATCTTTGAAGGATCCACCGAAATCCCGTCTTTCGAAATAACATGACCCAGAAATGACACCTTCTCGAGCCAAAATTCGCATTTACTGAACTTCGCAAATAATTTCTCCCTCGCAAGAACGGATAAAACTATCCTCAAATGTTGCTCGTGCTCCTCTCGGGATTTAGAGTAGACGAGTATATCACAATAAAAACCACCACGAACGAATCAAGATAAGGATGGAAAACTCGGTTCATCAAATCCATAAATACGGCCGGCGCGTTCGTCAACCCAAACGGCATAACCAAGAACTCATAATGACCATACCGAGTGCGAAAAGCAGTCTTCGGAATATCCTCCGATCGAACCTTCAACTGATGGTACCCACTCCTCAAATCAAGTTTAGAGAAAACCACGGACCCTTGAAGCTGATCAAATAAATCATCGATGTGCGGTAGAGGATACTTGTTCTTCACTGTAACCTGATTCAACTTCCGGTAATCTATACACAATCTCAACGAGCCATCTTTCTTCCGCACAAATAAAACCGGTGCTCCCCACGGGGAAACACTAGGGCGGATAAACCCTCGATCAAGCAACTCTTGCAACTGAACCTTTAATTCCTTCAACTCTGCGGGAGCTAACCTATAAGGCGCTTTCGAAATTGGAGCCGTACCCGGCAAAAGGTCTATACAAAACTCAATCTCACGATCGGGAGGCATATCATACTCGGTAGAGAAAACATCGGGAAATTCCCGAACTACCCGAACACTATCAAAACTAGGGGATTCTTTCCTAGTATCAAGAACACTAGCCAAATACCCCTCACAACCACTATGCAATAATTTTCTCGCTTTCATAAAAGAAATTAAGCGAACCTTTCTACTCAGAGGACTAGCCTCAAACACAAATTTAGGCACATCGGGAATAGAAAAAGTAACAGTTTTCTTACGGCAATCAACGGAAGCATGAAACTTTCTCAACCAATCCATACCCAAAATGACATCAAAGTCTTGGATAGGAAGAACTACCAAATCCGCACAAAGGACACGACCACAAATAACCACATCACAAGCACGAAAGACTCGATCAGAATCAAGCATTCTCCTATAGGGGTCGATACCTCTAGCACGTACGGTAAAGACTCGAATGTAGCATTTAACATGGAAGCAAATTGCACAGAAATGTATGAATGAGATGATCCTGGATCTACTAACGCTCGTGCGCTCACATTAGACACAGAAACAATACCTCCAATAACAGAAGGATCATCGGTCGCTTGTTGTTGATTCATGGCATAAACCTTTCCTTGAACTTTGGGCTTTCCAGCGGCATCCCTTTTCTGACCCTGATTAGTACCAACTCCTGACCCGGATGCTTGTACTCTACCTCTCGGGCAATCTTTTACAAAGTGACCCATTTGACCACAATTGGTGCACCTTCTTTGCTTCTTCCAACACCGGTCCTCAGAATGACCTTCCTTTTGACAATACGAACAAAGCCTCCTAATTTGGCTCCCTTGGTTCCCGGAAGTGGTACCCGGGTTCCTTGAATCGGTTGCCCTCGGAACTGAGATTGTCCCCCAAAGTTACCTCGGTTATCGGAACGGTGTTGTGGCTTGCTTTGCCCTCCCGGCTTGCTCGGGTTAGCTACCTCGGTCTTCCTTTTATGCTCCCCAATATCTTGCTCTATTAAGTAGGCTCGGTCCACCGCATCTTGGAAAGTCACAATCCATTGAGCAATCAGTTGAGTACGGATGGAGGTCTTCAATCCCCGAATAAATCTCATAGCTTTTTGTTCCTCGGTCCTCACCAAATAGTCGCAATACCGGGCTAATTCTATGAACTTAGCCGAGTATTGTGCTATAGACAACAATCCTTGCTCCAAGTTGAGTAGCTCGATCTCCTTTCGGTTTTGATCAACAACTGGAATGAAATGCTCCTTGAATTTGCGCACAAACAACTCCCACGCATACACCGTGTGAGTATCATCCCAACTAGCTTTAACACCCTTCCACCAATGCTCGGTGGCACCCACAAGCTTATAAGCCGCAAACCGGACCTTGTCCTCTTCCGTGCAACCAAATACCTCATAAATCTTCTCCATCGACTCAATCCACAACTCAGCTTTCCGAACATCGGGTTCCTCATTGAATTCAACCGGTTTCAACTTCAGAAATTGCTCCAATCCATAGCGGGGTGGTGCTTGTTCTACCCTCGGACCTTGATCATGTATGGCCTTCATGGCTGCCTCAAACATGCCTTGAAACATGGCACGGGCTTCTTCCCTTGTATCATTCTGATTTGCATTACTGGTACTACCTTCACCACTCCTTCTACGAACCATTGTAAACAAGTACCTGCATAAAACATCAACCGTTAATCACTCCGCACACTACTACCCACCTAGGTCGTACTAATCCACTTAGACTTATACTTAGAGCTAATGCCATAGCTCTGATACCAACTGTCGCGACCCCGGCCCCCGCGGGCCCGAGACCGCGATCTGGACGTCGACTCTAAAACCAAAACTGTGAAATACCGAAGTTAAAAATTTCATTTGATACCAAAAGGTGATAACACAAGGTTTTGAAAATCAACTTGAACAACAAAGTAAAACTAGTATAAACTCCATAAGCTTATACACCAAAGTTACAAATACACAAATCCTAGCGACGTCAATGTTTGGTACAAATATCCCCAAAAGGTTACACATTGATATAATGTAAACCAACCTATAACAACTTTCCCCAAAAGAATGTATCCACACTCGACGTCCTCTTTCTCGTGATCAGCGAGACTAATCCTTAGCACCTGGAGGGGTTAAGGAAAAACAAAGATAAAAGAAACGGGGTGAGATAAATCTCAATAAGTTACTAATGCAACTACATGACATGCTATGATGCACGAAGCGATAAGCAATAATAAATATCACATAGCACATAGCATTTATCACATGACAGATAGCAGCGGAAATAAACACATAACAAAGGATATAGCCAAGGTTTTCCAAACCGGTACATCCAATAAAGGATCGCTGCGCAGCTTCAATAATCAACAAATCATCATCTTCATAATAGCATGAAAGCCGAAGAGAAAACCCCGGTACCGGAACCAATAACCAAAAGAAGTGTCACAAGGGACGGGAGACATGCCACAAAGTCATGCTCCAAGAAGCTAAAATGCACACAAAGGAGCTAGCTCTTCTCACATCCAAGGCCAATCTGGAGGAGGGTAATAATGGGGCAAAACAATGGTCAACATCACAATGGACTTGGCCGTGCCATCATAATGTTTTGCATCGCCCAAACACACACAAAATACCAGCTGGACTTTCACGTAAAGGCTAAGTAATAAAATACTAGCACGGTAAACAATCATTGATTCCAAAGTAGGGAATCATGCCAAATAATCACCAAGAAGGTGAAAGGAACCAACAATACACAATAAAGGTGCTCCAAAATCCCAATTAACAATTAATGAATTTCAAACACAACCTTGATCACAAAGGACCCAATTCTATCACTAAAGGGTACTACAATGTTCACTAAGGTCAACTAGAAGGACACCCGAGACTTAGACCAAAACGCGTTCTTCAATCACACAAATTAACAAAATGTAAACTTTCAGAGGTCTGTGCGGTCGCCCAAAATGGACTGTACGGTCGCCCAAAAAGCCCTCAAAACAAGAACAAAAGCTTTCAGATAGATGTGCGGTCGCCCAGACAAATTTGGGCGGTCGCCCAATCTTCTGAATTGCCGGAAATCGGGAAGAACAACTGGGTTCTTCCATTTTCAAACCCAAAACACATTTCAACCAAAATCCAACCTTCTAACTAGCATACTAATGTACCAACACAACTAATAAGTCTAAAAAGACTCATACAACAACATTTAACAACCAAAATCAAGAATCAAACCCAACATTCATAAATCACCATTTTTAACCCAAAATCCAAATAATTCCCAAATAAATTCCAAATAAATTGCAACCTCATCCAAACTTCAAATATAACAATAAAAGCATTATATGAACATCATATAAACATGATATGAACATTTTAGCATCAAAATGGGGGAAAAGTAAGTTACTTGCAAATTCTCAAAGTTGATGGATTTCAAATATTTTTGATTCTACGCGATCCTATCGGCGATCTAAACACATTTCACGTTTTAAGAAATGAATAATAATGAAAGGAAGATGGAGAAAATTAAGAGAGAAGGAAAGAGAAGAAAATGCTTACCAAATGGAGGAGAGAGAGGGAGATGGCTGGGAAATGGGGGATGGAGGTGGAGTGTATGAGGGAGAAGGAGGTGTAGGGAGAGGGTAGGAGTATGATTTAAAAACTTACACAAAGACCCCTCCACTAATACTACCCAACTCAATACTCCCCACTAACAACTAAGACCCAATATTTCTACACTAGCGCTAATGACCCAAATAAAATGCTAAGCATAAATATTATGAAACATAAATTGCACACATAATTATTTAAATAAATAATAATTTAAATAAATAAATAAGCAAATAAATAAATAATAATTATTTATTACTAATAAAATAGAGCCTAGATTTCGGGTCGTGACACTAAACCTAATCCTTAAACCCTAAACCCTAAACTTTAACCCCTATAAAAACAGGACTTTTTATAACTTATGGAGAAACTAGTTTCCCCCAAAACTTTTTCTTACTTTTGGCAAACGAAGAAAACATAGGAATAACACTATTACTTTAAGAGATGGTAACTATTACTTTTCACAAACCGAAAAAAAACCAAAAAAAAAAAAAAAAAAAAAATTGGGCCAATGAGGGGCTGCCACGTGGCAGGGTCCCCCCATGGGTCCTGGAGCAGGGTTGTGGGTCGGGTAATGGGTCAAAAAATGACCCGTCTCACCCATGAGACGGGTTGGAGTGTTCTCACACAAGTTTTTGTCTATATCAAAAATAAAAAAAAAACACAAAAAACTTTGCTCATGAACAACAAAGCTTATTGACCAAACAAAAATTACACAAAGGCTCTAAAAGCGAGATACATCCATTACAACAATATAGTAAAAGAAGAGTACAACAATATATTTCAAGAAAAGTACTGCAACCTTCACTACAAATATTACATGTCAAGGCCTTAAAAACCATATAAATACATTAAGGAAATAGTTCAAGAAGAGTGTTGGATGGATGGATGGATGAAATCATCAGGTAATGATAGTCATGTCAAGCATCACTCTGGGCATCCCATAGAAACTGAAGTTACTAACATGGGTAACTTTAGAGTGATAAATATAATTATGTTTAAGAGAGAAAAGCGAAAATGGAACTAGGGTAAATCCCTATGGGTCAATGAAGAACCGGTTCTTGCGGATTTTCTTCAAATGGCGGAGATGATAATGAAAAACTGCTTCCAGCCACCTTTCTTCTCTTCATTCCCCTCCCACTCGCCTAAGGTGCTCAGACTCTTTGGTTGACCTCGCCGGACTCGTGTTGACTACACTAAAATAGGAGTGTCCGACACGGGTACGGCAGGGTAAACCAAAGAGTCCGAGCATCCCACTCGCTACTTCACTGCTGCTGTTTTCTACACGGGACCTCTTCTTCATTAAGATTGTTGATAATTCTGCATAATATAGAATTTATTCAGATACAGTAGAAGAGTTGCATCAAATGCAAGTACCCCGTGTGTGTGCGCGTGTGCGTGTGCAGTATACAATTTCATTAAAAAGTAAAAAAACACAAGATGGGGAGAGAGAGAGGTGAGAAAAAGAAATTTGACAATTATATGTCCCTAGAAACAGCAGAAGATTTTAACTTGAAATAGAAGGCAAATCAAATGCAACTAAAGTCCTGCTGAGGGCTTTTTAGGTACTATAGGGGTATGCACATTCTTGCTGTAGAAGCTTTATATCGGTGAAAAGGTTAGTCCTTTAAATGCATGCTCGACAAAGATTAACCTGTTAGGTTTCCTGACTGGAAGTAATTTTTTTTTTACTCAAGACAACCGACAAAAAAAATATTCGATTTCATGAGCAAAACTTAAGGGATCAACAAACCTTGTCCCTGGAGAAGGTGCATTATCACATCTCACAAACAGGTATCTACAAACCTTGAACCCCTAAAAAATCAAAAACAAATCAAAAACAATTTGAGGCAATTTAGAAGAAACACACACACGCACACACACGCACACACACACTACTAAGAGGCACTCTCATTTTGTTACAATTATTTACCAGTATCCCTATTTTCCTCCAGCACATTTCAACTCTGTAAATGCCATCATAACGCAATCCTTCCTCCGGTGCGTAACAAGAATTCTTGGCTTTACTGGATCTTTTCATCAACATATGCCGCACATAATGCTATATTACTCAAGTTTTCTTAACAAAACAAAGGTTCAACAATATTTATACCATGTAGAGTGGCTTCTTTTATAACCAGTATATCAGCAAAATACAGGAATTCCGAAAACGAATCTTTTACAAGTAACCTACAAACAAATTACAAAAAGAAACTCTACAAACAAATTACAAAAAGAAACTGCCTTTTTCTTTTTAACAGATACAAGAATAGATTATTTTTTTTAAACAGGGCCATATGACTTGCACAAGTAAGAGTACAACCAAATTGAAGTCTGAGTCAGTCCAAGACACTTGAAATCTTTAACTGAAGTGATGATTCCTTGGCCTCTATGGCAAATATAACTATCTAGATACCCTAACATTATATTGACAAGTTTAGGTAAGAACACAGTTATTTCTTCTTAATCTTTTATTTGTAATTACTGGATAAAAATGTTTTAGCTACAAAAGTGATTAATCATCGCCAAAAGAACAAATAAGGTATTGAAAGTACCTGACTACGCGAACTGGATAACCTTTTTGGCAGCTAAGTCGGACAGATTCATTGTACTTCACAAACGTCTGATCAAATGTTTGTGATTTATTGGTCCTCTTGTTTCCGCTCAGATCCCTCCCACCACTGCCAGAATTAATATTTGATTAAAGCATATGATTATCAGCACAATAGAAGACTCTGAACACTATATCGTGAGAAAGCTTTAAAGAGGAATAATCCATGTGAGCTCAGATTTCTCAGAAAGGAAAAGTTTCATGGTAGCTCAATATTTCTCACAAGAGAAATATATCAATGACTAAAGCCTTATTGAGGAATAATCAATGATAGCTCAGATTTCTGAAAAGCAAAAGGTTTCACATTTACTTTGGTCAAGTGAATAAAATATATTTCCTTAGTCCCTAAATGAATGCCTATATTTCGTTTAGGGGACATTCTTAATATTTGAACTTTTAATATAATTAAGTGGCAAAAACGCATAAATATTTTTGTTATCCACCTAGCGTTTAGTTTTGCAAGTATAAAACGACTAGTGAAATTTGTGGTGAATAAACATTTTAGGGAGAAAGTTGTTCTTTTTTTTTTTTTGGGGGGGGGGGGGGGGGGCTTACGATGGTTGCTGGCGAATATGATACTAACGCTATACATAGGATTACTACTCTCTCTGTCCCGGAATAAATGTCATATTTGACAAGTCAATGTTTTAAGCTATTTGTTATGTTTTGGTGATTGCCCAAATTCATTCATATAGGTAGAGTAGCACTTCCCATGACATTGAAATATTTGTGTCTATTAAAATGAGTAGTATAGGAAGATCGCCAAACTTCATATCATATTTCTAGTAATGCGACATTTATTGTGGGAAAAACCAAAATGGAAAGTAAGGCATTTATTCCGGGACAGAGTGAGTATTTGTTTACCATTGAGACTGGGTGGAGGGTACAATCCCCTCTTGGTGCCAAAGGAGATGGCATAGCCATGCTGGTCGATTTGTTGGCTGCTTATTGGTCGGTGATCTGAATCATATTTGGAATTCTTACATGAATAATCAAGCATACCTATAAAAGCCAATAAGAATATAAAAATGACCTTCATAATTAACCAAAGAAAGATAGGAAAGATAGAAAAGTCATATGTGAAGAGCTCACTGAAGCGTAAGAAAAGCTATCTTGAAATATGATCCTAAACTAAATTCATAGAATTAAAAAATATTATTCCCTAAACTCTTTTGGATCCATGCAATGGTCCAAGAAAATAATATTTGCAGTGTAGTCATTTCCAAGAAATTTTGACTCAAATAGTAATGTTGACTAAGAAAATGGACTAACGCGAGGCAAAAGTACAGTTTGAAGACCATATGAATATAAATTTTATTTCAACAACCAAACACAAAAGTTACTGAACGTCAGTGCCCAAATATTCATTTATATAGACATTATAAAAAATAGTTTCACAATAGGATGCTAGGACATAGAAACTTACATATGTTTTTGGTTGTTGAAATATTCATTTATATAGACATTATAAAAAATAGTTTCACAATAGGATGCTAGGACATAGAAACTTACATATGTTTTTGGTTCTCAAGGTTCTCATTTGAGCACCTTCCTATATATATATACATATATACTCCCTCCATCCCACTCGAACTAGGACAAATTTTCATTTTGGGTGTCCCATTCGAATTACGACAACCCAAAAATAGAAATGTTTTATTTAATGGGACCCACATTCACACTCACAACAACTTTCTACTCATTATTCTCTACCCCACTTTCTCTCTCCTACTTTACTTTTCATACTCACAACACCTACTCCACTAACACTTTTTCCTTAATCCCCGTGCTCAACCCAAAAATCCTAATTCGGGTGGGACGGAGGGAGTATATATAACAACTAATCACTAATATATGGTACACAATCAAACGTTGTTCTATGATATATGATCCATCATGTTATCATGACTTTTTCCTAAGCCTAGTCAAAACATACTAATGACCAAGATTAAATAAAAAAAAGACTGACATATTGAGGGAACCAGATTGATTTAAGCTTAATTTCACTATCTCCTACCTACTACAAGGTCAGCGTGCTCAACCCTCGACCTTCTCTCTACGTCACATGTAAGGGTGCGTGTTAGGTATCCCACAGCTAATAACACTAAAACTTATAAAGACATAAGGGGCTAGTCCCCTTATCACCAATTGGATTTAAGGTAGAACCACCAATGTAGTCTAGTACTGCTAGTCCAAGCCCATGCTAACCCTTCAACTTCTCTCTACTTCTTACCTAACTCTAATTCTAAGAAAGAGTATACGGACGTGTATGAAAAGCCATCTATCTTGACATATGATCCTAAACCAAAATCATAACATAAAAAAAAAGTGGTAGTTACAATTTAGGGCCTGAACTCAAAAGGTATTTCCCAAGCAGGGCCCCATGTTTTTGTTAGCGAATTAGGGCTCAAAATGTAATTTTTTGGCCAAGTATGGGCTTTTTGATAGAATTTGTTAGAAATCTTGTTAATCCACCTTGTGTCGTGCACGTGATCGACATTTTGGTTAGTTTGAAGTTGCTATTAGCTATTAAGGGGTTTGATTAAAATTTCTAAATTTAATGGGTTGAAATTTAAAATGTATAAAATAAAATAGTTACCATTAAATATAAATAAATATTTACATTATAGATTATTACATAAAGTAATTAAATAAATAATTATTATACATTATTAACTATTTTAATGTACTTTTATAAATCAAAATTTTAATGAAGTATATAAAGTTTTAAAATTATACTCCCTCTGTCCTAGAAAGATAATCTAATTTTGACTTTTATGGTCATCAAAAATGAACTTTGACCAAGTACTAGTGTCAATCTAATCATTCTAGTGAAATTCTAAATGTTGTAATTGATTAATCATTAAGTGATTTATCAACAACGCATTTAGAATTTTATCGTGATGATTAGATTGTGACTAATGTTTGGTCAAAGTTTAATTTTGTTGACCATAAAAAGTCAAAATGAGACTATCTTTCTGGGATAGAGGGAGTATAATAAAATGTAATAAATAAAAACAAAGGACAAATTTAATCAAATAAAAAATGACAAAAAATGTATACATAAATTCTTGCCATTAGAAAACACAATTGAAAGGAAAAAAAACAAAAACAAATCACAACCATCCCAATTCCCAGATTCACCCCCTTATCCCAACCTTTCCCCTCTCTCTTCGTCTCCTTTTACCCCGTCACCACCAAGTTCAGATTCCGGCCAAGGCCTCACTTTGCGGCCCCTATTTTCTCATCTTCTCTCACTCTAAGCTTCTCACGCCTTCATCTCACCTCAACCCTCACAACCTCCAACCTTCAATTCTCAAAACCTATGCTTTATCTCTCTCTCTCTCTCTCTCTATCTCTCTCTCCCTCTTGTCATTTAAGGATGGCGCGCTGCCAGATATTTCTCTGGCCAAGTCCCACGATGTAATGAAGTTTGATTTCATCTTCTTCTCTGGGTTTGTATGATTTTTATGGCCAAGCTTCGAATTTCATTTGGGTTTGTTGAATTTCTTGATTTGGCCAAGTAATGAAGTTCATGATTTTGGGTGTTTGATGTGATTTTGGATGATTTGTTTTGATTTGATTTTGCATTACTTCTTTTTACTTTGATTTTAAATGGTGGGTGATGGGTTTGGTGGAGTATATTGATGATGATGGCGGGGGACGGTGGCGGTCGGAGTGGTGGTGTGGCCGAAGGAAGGGGCGGAGGAAGGGGCTGAAACTGGGTTTGATTTTGGGGATGGGGATGGGGGTTGGGTGTAATTTTCAGGGACAGAGATTATTTTTCAATTTCATCCCTGTTTTCAGATTTTTTGCATTTGACCCCTTAATAGTTAGTCTTAACGTCAAACTAACCAAAATGTCGATCACGTGCACGGAACATGGTGAATTAACAAGATATCTAACAAATTCTGTCAAAAAGCCCCTATTTGCCAAAAAAAAAAATCAAGGGGCCCCACTTGGGGAACACCCTATTGAGTTCAGGCCCTAAATTATAATTAACCCAAAAATAATTGTTCCCTAAATTCTTTAGGATTTATAAGCACTGGTCCATGAATCAAATAAACTATTTGGAGCGTAGACATTACTTTTAAATTTTGACTCAAGCAATAATGTTGACTCATCAAATGGATTAACCCGAGGAAAAAATCCAGTTTCAAGGACCAATTACAAAGTTACGGAACTTAAGGGACCAAATTTTTTATATGTCGACATTATAATTAATCACTTCACATTAGTAAAGCTAGGACATAGAAACTTACATATTAAGGTATTTCATATGGTAGAGAGTTTGTAGGTTCTACCGCTATTTAATTAAACAAACAACCAAGAACTTCAGCAATAGTTGTGAAAAAAAGTGTAGATTTTTAGCCTTCATACCTATACAGAACTATGTTCTACTGTGTGTTGTTTCAAAACATCGTGGGTGATTTTCAAAACATAAAAGTTATCTTAAAAAGGGGTGATCATAATTGTAAGGTGATTTTCAAAACATCGTGGGTGATATATATATGTTACTATAAGAAGAAGAAATATGTTCCATTATTTTTTTCTTACAATCCTAGAAACAGAGAATCAAATTGAGATTTAATCATTTGATCTAGATATATTTCACATTTCAACAATACACAATGTAGATTCATGTTCCAAACTATATACAAAACTTCTAAACACACACACACACACATACAATATATATATATATATATATATATATATATAGGTAGGTGCTCAAATGAGAACCTAAATATCGTGAGAACCGTGAGAACCAATCATAACCATTAGATTAGAAAAAAAATCAAGGGTTCATATGTTAGATACAATTGATACACTTAGATACATTACAAAAAATTCGATATTACACTTGGATACAATAGGTTAATAAGTATTGTATCTAAGTGTTGCACTTGGATACACTATGTTAAAAACTAATGTATCCAATTGTTTTTCGAAAATTAACTAATGTATCCATGTGTATCCAATGTATCTAACATTTGAACCCTTGATTTTTTTTTCTAATCTAATGGTTATGATTGGTTCTCACGGTTCTCATATAAAATAGTTCTCACAGGAGCGCGATCCTATATATATATATATATATATATATATATATATATATATATATATATATGCCATTTTTGTGATATATTATCCATCATGTGATCATGACTTCTTTCGAAGCCTAGATCTCTCTAGATCGGAATTAAAACAAACTAATGAGTAAAAACTAAATCAATAGAATGATAAACAGAGGGAACATATTGATTCAAGCTAGATTTCACCTTTTTATACCTTAAGATGATCACCATAAGAGATAACTTAGAAGAAAATTGCTAGAGAGATAACTTACTAAGAATCGCCGCCGCAAGATAAAATGAGGGAGGGAGTGTTTTGATGGATAGGATACATGTAGGGTTGGGGAAAGATATTATATATAGTGCACCAAACCCCCCAAGACGATGTCGTTTGATCTCTCCGGTTAGGGTTTTTGCATTATTTCACAATTAACACATGTGCAAGCTGAGTTTCAAAATTTAACATAAAAAGCCTGGATTTAGAATTCAATTTTTGGTCTTTATTAATTGTTCACATTGTAGTCTTGATTTGCATTTTAATGTGCACATACATATTATTTTAGTAATGGCTCTGTTATGTTTTTAAAGCCTACATTAAATTTTTGTGTAATTTCTATCATTCGTAAGGGATACAGAAATATTGAAGTAAAAATCATAGTGAAATAAAAAATGACGGAAATAACTATGATGGAAATCGAACAACTAACTCATATCCCGAATATCATGAAGTAAAAGTAAAATAAAATAAAATAAACACATATCTCCGAGGTATATATAGAATGGAGTGAGGGGTCAACTAACCCCTAGCTACTGCACTTTTATTATTATTATTATTATTATTATTATTATTATTATTATTATTATTATTATTATTATTATTATTATTATTATTATTATTATTATGGATTTTATAATTGTAGATAATAATCATGTTATCACCACGCAGAATGTGCATTTCACTGCATCATATTTTGTAACATACCTCCTCAAAATATCCTATTGAGTTTATTGCAAAAGTGACATGCGTACTTTGTGCAATATATCAATTTGACTCGCGTACTTAATAAACATCAAATGTGACATGCGTACTTATGATTGACAAGATTTTTAGACAAATTTTTAACCCCCGTTAAAAGTTTAACGGGACGGTCCATGTAAGCTACCAAATTGACCTAAATTGCTAACATGCGTTAGTGAATGTTAACGATCGCTAATAAGTAAGCATGTATTACAATCAAAAATTTCAAATTGACCCTTATTAATGAAGAGAGACATTTTTCTGATTAACTTGTAATAATAAAATCAAAATACACCCAAATATAATGTTTGCAACTATTACACAGCTTTGTACCAAAAAAAAAAACTATTACACATCAACCGTCTACCAAGTCCACCGCCGCGCACCACCGCCGCCACCGCCACAATCAAATTTGAAAAAAAAAACATATGCAAGATAACATCAACTAAACTCCATCATTGAGAATCCCTTCTGGTCCAAAAAGGTTGTAATCCCTTGAACTGTAACAAGAGAAAAACAAATTAAACTTATACACACTCCAAATCTGCAAGATAACATCAACTAAATTCCAAATCTGGATATAGTTACAAACAAAACCACACACAGAGATCAACACAGATCTGTAAATTTATGCACAGGAACACAAACGGACACACAGATCTGAAACCTTAGTTTCTTGATCTAGAACCCAAAACATAGACACACACAAGCACACATCTGTGTTGAAAAATACAGAAGATAAGTAACGTAGAGAGAGAAGAGATGGAGAGAGCGAAGGGATTGAAAGAAGGCACAGAAAATACGCACCGTAAATCGAAGACAACAGTAACGATGGCGTTGATTGCAGTTGTGGCGAATGGTGGTGCCGGCGTGTAGATCTGGAGCGAAGTGGCTGTGGCTTGAGGTTTTTGAAATAGGGAAACCATCAAAAGATAATAAGATAAACAAAAGAGGGAGAGAGAGAAACGGAAGTGGTGGTTGCAGAGGACGACGATGACGGCGGCAGCAGAGGACGACGACGACGGCGGCGGCAGAGGAGGACGGCGGCGGCGGCAGCGGAAGAGGAGGACGGCGGCGGCGGCAGCGGAAGAGGAGGACGGTGAGAGAGGAGTTTAGAGAGAGGAGTTTTGTGTGGTAGAGAGAAGGTTTGGTAAAAATCATTTAGGGGGAGGGAATACTAGAGTATTTTATTTTGTTTTATGTTTACCAAAATATCACAAAAGAGGGAGTACTATTTTCTTTTGTTAACTTATTAACTATCGTTAACATTCATTAATGCCTGTTAGCAATTTAGGTCGATTTGGGAGCTTAATGGGCCGTCCCGTTAAAATTGTAACGGGGGTTAAAAATTAGTCTAAAAATCTTGTCAATCATAAGTACGCATGTCACATTTGATGTTTATTAAGTACGCGAGTCAAATTGATATATTGCACGAAGTACGCATGTCACTTTTGCAATAAACTCATATTCTATTTACATTTGTAGTTTGTAGAACTATTTTATCCCTGAAATTTTAACTCAACCCAAAATTGTATCTTAACTTGAATAAAGAGAAAATTAACCTAAGGCCCCTCATGTAATGGATAATATATCCAGATCTAATTGTAGATACCTCGGGAAAACCACTACTTGGCTAGAGCGGTGAATTATTCTAGGATGTCTAACTTGTTTTAATTTGTAGAGTCGCCACCTATGTTATTGAGGGAACATAAGAAAAACCTAAAGAAATAGCCTATTTTAATATTACAAAACCAGAGATTCGATTTACATTTGTAGTTTGTAGAACTATTTTATCCCTGAAATTTTAACTCAACCCAAAATTGTATCTTAACTTGAATAAAGAGCAAATTAACCTAAGGCCCCTCATGTAATGGATAATATATCCAGATCTAATTGTAGATACTCCGGGAAAACCACTACTTGGCTAGAGCGGTGAATTATCCTAGGATGTCTAACTTGTTTTAATTTGTAGAGTCGCCACCTATGTTATTGAGGGAACATAAGAAAAACCTAAAGAAATAGCATATTTTAATATTACGAAACCAGAGATTCAAGAAGAGAAGGGTTCGGGGGTTAGGTGACGGAGTGGGAATTACTTAAACACTCACTCCGCCCCGCTTACGCGGGTCTTACTACTATTGGTGTTCTAATGCTAAATGTCCTTATTTTAATATGAGAAAAGTGCTAAAAATTATAATGTAAAGAAAAGGGGAATTACAAAAGGAAATAAAAGAAAATTGTTTTATTTATAAATTTATGCTAGAGATTACATATCAAACAATTACATTAAGAAATAAATGGTAAATTAAAATGGAATTTAGAATGTTGGAATGTAAGCTTGACCAAACTTCAATAGTGAAGTGGCCTTTTGGTTGTATTCCTTTTTATGGAGATTGCATACACTAGTAAGATACAAATAAAATAAGAGAATAAAATTTGTACCTTAAAAGGAGAACTTCAAACTTTCACTTGAGAAGAGTTTTGTTGCTAGAAATCTTGTAGGAAGAATTCTTGGGAGAATTGTGTATAGTGTAGATGTAGAGAAAGTTTTTGTGGGTCTTTTTCTAAGGTAAAAAGAGAGGGTTTTTATAGGTAGAAAAGAGAGGGAAAATGTGGTCTTTCAACCAATAAGAAAATAAATAGAAATAAAATAATAAAGAGAAAATCAAATAATAAATAAAAGAAATATTTTATTTTGATGAAAAGGCTAGAAGTGTGGGATTGGGAGTTAATGTATAAAGGGGGATGAATGTGGATGTAAAAAGGAGGTCTTTTGTGATCAAGAAGAGATGTTGCAAATAAGAAAAGGGAGGGGAAAATGGTGCAATCTGTTACTGCCATAATGGGAAGCGAGCGAGTCCGGCTTTAGGGGCGAGACGCGCGCGCAGCCCGTTGACAGTATTGGAGGCGCCCGCGGCAGAAAATGACAGAATGACAGAATGACCCTAAAAGTTAACTCTGTTATGCAGTTTAGTCCAAAACTAACGGAATCAGTTAGGAACTTAACCGAAGTAACAGAAATCAACAAAAACAAGTTAAATAAAAATACTATGTATGCAATCGGGACATGAGAGGTCCAAGACGGGGTGTCTATAGAGCCCCTCGGCGACGTGGATTTCAAAGCAAAACGCGTCGACGAAAGAGCAAAACACCCGCCGAGGACATCGACAAGGGAAAATAAAGACTAAATAAAAAGCAGGAATTATTGAAATTGCAAGGGATAGGAATGCACTCCCTGTGTGAGCGACTTTTGCTGATAGAAGTGGTGCGGTGATAGAAATCGGCCCACCGTGGCCAATATTTAGAGTCCGTATATGGGACTAGCAAGATCCGAGAATCCGTCTGCCACATTTAAAGTCGAGAGAAGACTTGGCGAGATCCTAGAATCCGTCTGCCATACATTTAAAGTCGAGAGAAGACCTGGCAAGATCCGAGGATCCGTCTACCACACATTTAAAGTCGAGAGAAGACCTAGCGAGATTCGAGGATCCGTCTGCCGCACATTTAAAGTCGAGAGAAGACCTGGCGAGATCCGAGAATCTGTCTGCCATACATTTAAAGTCGAGAGAAGACTTGGCGAGATCCGAGGATCCGTCTGCCACACATTTAAAGTCGAGAGAAGACCTAGCGAGATCCGAGGATCCGTCTGCCGCACATTTAAAGTCGAGAGAAGACCTGGCGAGATCCGAGGATCCGTCTGCCGCACATTTAAAGTCGAAAGAAGACCTGGCGAGATCCGAGGATCCGTCTGCCGCACATTTAAAGTTGAGAGAAGACCTGGCGAAATTCGAGGATCTGTCTGCCGCATATGTCGTGTGCTTGTACCTGTTGTGTGTGTGTTTTGCATATACATGTGCTTGTGTGAGAAGTGTGAAATTGTTCTTGTGGCGCTTTGTGATTTGAAAAGCAAATTTGCATGAGAGAGATTTTGAAAAGATGGAGAAATTGATTTTGTGTGTGATGTGATTTGAAAGGAGCTTTTGATGAATGATGTTCATACCTTCACTTACCATGGCCGCTTGATTCGGGATGGATTTCTGATGCCGTGACTTTGATGAAAGATGTCGACACTTTTGATGAAGATGAGTCGCTTGTACTTTGATGGAGTGTCGGTGAGATGACATTCTGGATGATGGATTGGTCGTGCCAAAAGGCTGCCTACGTATCCCGTTAAGAGAATCAGACCAGCGTAGTTCAAGGATGACGGAGAACGCTGGGGAAGAAGCTAGGAGCAAAGCAAAATTAAACATATACTTTTTATACAAGTAAGAAAAAGAAAAGGAAAAATCTTTTTTTTTGGCATTTTTTTTTTTTAGTTCGTGGGTGAACCATTTTAAGCATTGTGTGTTTGTAAAGTCAACCCAAGATCAAATCATGTTCGGTCGAAGTCCGGATTGCCTCGTTTGAATTCCGTTGTCGCTGTTGTGCCCAACGAAGATTGATGTCTAGCCCCAAGAGATTTGTCGATTATGGGGCTTCGAAGACTTTCAATGCCGAGATACCAAGGGGTTGCTGATTGTAAAGCCCCTAGAACGCCTTTGATGCCAAACTTTGAGTGACTTGTATTGCCCCAAGATAAATCAGCTTTTGGCCCACTCAAATAAATCACCTTTTGTTGTTGACGCTAGCAAGCCCCAAGAGAAGATTATTGACACCCAGCTTCGAGACATTGCTAAGCATTGTGTGTTTGTAAAGCCAACCTAAGATCAAATCATGTTCGGTCGAATTGCGGATTGCCTCGTTTGAATTCCGTTGTCGCTGTTGTGCCCAACGAAGATTGATGTCTAGCCCAAGAGATTTGTCGATTATGGGGCTTCGAAGACTTTCGATGCCGAGATACCAAGGGGTTGCTGATTGTAAAGCCCCTAGAACGCCTTTGATGCCAAACTTTGAGTGACTTGTATTGCCCCAATATAAATCAGCTCTTGGCCCACTCAAATAAATCGCTTTTTGTTGTTGACGTGAGTAAGCCCCAAGAGAAGATTATTGACACCCAGCTTCGAGATATTGCTAAGCCCCAAATGTCATGTACTTTGTTGTTTGCGAGCTTCAAGACGGTGGAATGCGAAGACCTTTCGATGTAAAGCCCCAAATTGGCTCGGCATTGAGAGCGGATGTACCGTCGGGTGGAGATATCCTTCTTACTCTTTCTAGGGAGATGAATGGCCTCATTGTGGTCGGTACCCAAATGGCGGAGGGCTTATATCAAAAGATGCAGTAATGCCTTGTGGTGTTGTCGAGGTCGCGGATGATAAGGTCTTGGTGTGATACGGTCCCAAATGGGTATGCTTGCTTGAGTTTTCTTGAGTCAAACTAAAGACGGATCTTCAAATGCAACTAGTGCTTGAAGCTCGAAAGCCGCACTTTTTGTTTTTGATCTTGGAGAAGGGGGTGCTGAATTGCAAAAACATTGGGATTGGACAAGGCATTTCCCGCTATAACCCTGTTTTGATAGAGTTTAGCATATTGAATCTTTTTCCTTTTCTCTAAGACTTTCTTCATAACCTCGTCGTAAGTTCTAACAAGAATCATCAAATTCATTCATAACTTCGGAGTCCTTCTTTGAAACCAGAAGACCTTTGACGTGAAGTACTGAGAGACCCTTTAAGCTTGGACCACTCCCCATATCGAATTGCTCGGGTATCATTCCCCAAAAGATTGCCAATTGTGAAGCCCCAATATTGCCCTTTGCTCGGGTTATTGTAATGCCGTAGCCCAAACGATTGTAGATTGCGAAGCCCCTTGAGACCTTGGGTGCCAAAATAATTGAGGATGCTTCAAATGTTGCATATGGCTTTGCTAGGGCCATTGTTAGGAGGTGATGTGAATTGCTCCTTGCTGAGGGAGACTTTCAAACTTGAGTGCAGCCCCTAGAGTGACACCATTGATTGCAAGTAGGACAAGAAAGGCCTATCCTTGATTGGGGGAATAGGCACAGGCACATATGACAAGAAGGCTTTTCGTCATTCCCTTTGAGAGACTTTGAGGATAGTCTCACACATCTTTCTTGAGCGTAGCCCCTAGGGCTCATTAACTGTCAAATGAAGCAAAAGAAACTCTCGTTCTTGAGTCACATAGCCCCTAGGGCGTCATCATTTGTCAAGCAAAGCAAGAGACTCATCCTCGTGCAAGGGAACAAACATTAGAGGACATGGAAAGAGCTACTCCATATTCTTTAGGAAGCCTTTCGACATACTGTAGGGGCACATGCTTGGAGAAGCTTGAAAACTGAGTCACACGTTATTGCCCCTCGCTGACCAAACCAATTGACTCATTTGGGACTATTTGTGCAACCTCGTACCCCATATCAATCATGAGTTCATTCTCGGACGGGCCTTCTTTCACATGAGCCCAAAAATGCACATTGCAAGAACAATCTTTCTTATGCCAACAACCCAAAACGACCTTTGATTGTGCCGTATCTTGTCGAGCCTTTTGCAATTCCGAAGTTGACTCGGTGGTGAATTGACTTGCTGAGGAGATTCAATGTAGAACTTGTGCGGTCGTCTTCTTTAGAAGCCGTCGATCTCCATTTTTCTTTCCCTTCTCTCTCTCACTCTCTCTTTTTTTTTATGACGCACCCTGTTTTTTGCCTAGACCGCCCTTTCAGGTTTTCAATCTAGCGGGCATCTCTTTTGCGCCTTCATTTTTTTTTTTACTCAATTAATGAGGAAGTGTGCATTGACTCTAGCTGAGGATGAGAGACATGTGATTTTGCGGTGGAGACCTTTTGTCACTAATGATGAGTGACATTGATTTAACTAGGGAAGTAGCCCCTAGTATTGACTTCATGTATTTATATATTTTTTGAATGACTCACGAAGGCAAGTAAGTCATTAAGAGAGAAGAGAAAGAAAGCCCCAATTTGATTGCAAGAAGCTGGGAGCGTAGCTGAAAGATAAGAAGCCCCTAGACTCGACAAGGAACATGAAATGATTTCAAATCTAGGAAAGTTGTTCAATCTTGAGGTGATTAATTCATTGGCAAATGACTCGTATAAAGATGTCTTGACAAGTTCGAGATGAAGGCCAATCACCATAATGCACTAGGGCTAAACATATCTTCTTTCTTGCATGAGACCGGACCCGAAGGTTGTCTACGTTCCTCCAGTGTAGAGGCTCAGGTCACCGTAGTTTTTGTGGATGCTCCATTCATCGTGATGGAATTGTTGCTTCGTCGTGATGGTTGTCGATGTAGATTTGTCCTTCGTTGGTGGATGGAATGATGATTTTGTACTTCTTTGATTGAGGGAGGGATTTTTTTTTTTTTTTTTTGTGCTCTAACTTTTGCCTAGGTTGTTTTGAAGATTCAACCTAACGAGCGTTTTTTTTTTAATCCCCCTTTGAAAACTTTGCTTGATGTTGCTCCACCTTGTTTTGCTTCTTGGATTTGTTGTTGATGTTGTCGCCTTCGTCACAATGTTTAGCCCCTAGGCGTTCAAGTGATAGCCTTCGTTCCAAAACTTGCTTAGACATCTTTTCATCATTTTGCCAAGAATTAGATTGAACTACTTGGAATAGTGTATGAGGACAACAACGACTTTTATTTGATAATTGACTCAAAATTTAACATGGGACGAGGGAAAACTTTAATGCACACTTAAGCGGACTTTGACCCTTCTTTTTTTTTATCCCTATTACTAGGTAGAGAAAGAGAAACGGAGATTGATGTCGTCATCCTTGTTGTTGTAGTCCTCCTTGTAATATGATCTCTTGTTGAAGCCCCATTTCAAAACCAAGCCTCCTCTTTGATGAGTTGCTCTTCACCCACGGTAAATTCACCATTGTCGATCAAATCTTGGAAGCCATTGGACCTATTGGAAGAACACGGGCGATCTTAGATTGGCCCATAAACACCTTTTGAGTAAAATTAATTCCACCCACAAACAAGAGAAAAGACTCAACCACATAAAGAAAAAGACTTTTTTTTTATTTATTTACAAAAGTCGGAAGGACGGAGTCCTTTTGGAGTTTATAGAAAAATAGTGGAATCGTCACACTAGTATATAGACCTTCTCGCGGTCCCATATACTCATCGGATTCCACCATGCTTGTGATACCTACATGTGACGGGATTAAACTAAATTAATGTCATAAGGCATACATGCAGGGACGGAGTTTTTATTTTCGTCCATAATAACCACTTGGGGACGGAGTTTTATTTCGTCCATGATAACCACTTGTTTCTCTTGGAAACGGCATGTATGATTTGATGACATTAGTTTAGGGGAATCTCGACACATGAAAACCGACTTAGTCACGGAGTGTTAGAACCTAGACTAAGAATGTATTGGCTTGTGCTCGGCTAAAGAGAGGCTCAAAGTTCACCCCCGGCATGTAGTCATGAACTACGCCACGGGCTGAGGTTTACCGCTTCGAGAGACTCAAAGTCGGGTGGAGCTTGAAACTCTCTAGGACGGGCCTCGAAGGGTTTGGGGTTGGACTTGTGCGACTCGATAGTGAGCAATTGATAAGAATATGTGCATGTAGTGTGAGGTCAAGCCAAATGTCAAAACATTTTTTTTAAACAATAAAGCAAATATGTGCAAGTAAAGGGAGAAGGGAGAGGAGAATTAAGGTCCTATATCGCGACCCCGGACCCCGCGGGCCCGAGACCGCGATCTGGACGTCGACTTAAAACCAAAACTAAGAAATACTGAGGTTAAAAATTTCATTTGATACCAAAAGGTGATGATCCAAAGTTTTACAAAACCAAGTTTGATAAAAACAAATTACAACTATCATAAACTTCCACAAGTTTATGCCCAACAAAATACAAATGTACAATTCTTAATGACGTCATTGTTTGGTACAACTATCCCAAAATGGTTACACATTTACATAATGTAAACCAACCTATAATAACCTTCCCCAAAAGAACGTATCCACACTCGACGTCCTCTTTCTCGTGATCAGCGAGACTAATCCTTAGCACCTGGGGGGGGGTTAAGGAAAAACAAAGATAAAAGAAAAGGGGGTGAGATAAATCTCAATAAGTTACTAATGCAACTACATGACATGCTATGATGCAAGAAGCAATAAGCAATAATAAATATCACATAGCACATAGCATTTATCACATAACAGATAGCAGCGGAAATAAACACATAACAAATGATATAGCCAAGGTTTTCCAAACCGGAACATCCAAATAAAGGATCGCTGCGCAGCTTCAATAATCAACAAATCATCATCTTCATAATAGCATGAAAGCCGAATAGAAAACCCCGGTACCGGAACCAATAACCAATGAAGTGTCACAAGGGACGGGAGACATGCCACAAAGTCATGCTCCAAGAAGCTAAAATGCACACAAAGGAGCTAGCTCTTCTCACATCCAAGGTCAATCTGGAGGAGGGTAATAATGGGGCAAAACAATGGTCAACACCACAATGGACTTGGCCGTGCCATCATAATGTTTCGCATCGCTCAAACACACACAAAATACCAGCTGGACTTTCACGTAGAGGCTAAGTAATAAAATACTAGCACGGTAAACAACAAAGGATTCCAAAGTAGGGAATCATGCCAAATAATCACCAAGAAGATGAAATGAACCAACAATACACAATAAAGGTGCTTCAAAGTCCCAATTAACCATTAATGAATTTCAAACACAAACTTGATCACAAAGGACCCAATTCTATCACTAAAGTGTACTACAATGATCACTAAGGTCAACTAGAAGGACACCAAAGACTTAGACCAAAACACGTTCTTCAACCACACCAAATAACAATTGTAAATTTTCAGAGGACTGTGCGGCCGCCCAAAAGGGTATGTGCGGTCGCCCAAAAAGACCCTCAACCACGACCAAAAGCTTTCAGAATGTTGTGCGGTCGCCCAATACACTGAATTTCTGGAAATCGGGAAGAACAAGATGGGTTCTTCCATTTTCATACCAAAAACTCATTTCCACCAAAATCCAACATTCCAACTAGTATACTAATGTACCAACACAACTAATAAGTCTAAAGAGACTCATACAACCACATTTAACAACCAAAATCAAGAATCAAACCCAACATTCAAGATTTCACCATTTTTTATCAAAACCCAAAATAAATTCCCAATAAATTCAAAACCCAACCAAACTTCAAATATAACACATAAAATATCAAATAAACATGATATGAACATTTTAGCCTCAAAATGGGGGAAAAGTAACTTACTTGGATTTTCTCAAAGTTGATGGATTTCGATTCTTTTTGGCTTCCTACGATCCTATCGACGATCTAAACATGTTTCACGTTTTAAGAAATGAGAGATTTCAAGGAGAAGATGAAGAAAATGAAGAGAGAAGGAGGAGAAAGAAAACTTACCCAAATCTTAGAGAGAGGGAGAGAGATGGCTGGAAGATGGAGTGGGGGTGGAGTGTATGAGGGAGAAGGGGAGGAGTAGGGAGGGAGTAGGGAAATGTTTAAAAGATTTACACTTAGGCCCCCTCCACTACACTACACACAAACACTACACTCCCTACTAACAATTAAGACTCAACATTTCTACACTAGTACAAATGACCCAAATAAAATGCTAAGCAATTATTATAACACATAAATTGCACACAAAATTATTTAAATAAATAAATAATTTAAATAAATAAATAAGCAAATAATTAAATAAAAAGAATTTAATTACTAATAAAATAGAGCCTAGATTTCGGGTCGTGACATTCACTCCCCCTTAAAGAAAATTCGACCCGAATTTTAACGAGACTCACCTCAAACAAAAAGCCACGGAAATTTCCTCTCGATCTCATCTCGGAGCTCCCATGTCGACTCCTCGATATTATGATTCCTCCAAAGGAGTCTAACCAACGCAATGCTTTTGTTCCTCAACTCTTGAACCTTGGAATCTAAAACCCGAACCGGTCGTTCCTCATAAGTCATATCGGGCTCAATATCCTCCGGTATCCTCGGTAACACGTGAGACGGATCATGAACGTACTTTCGAAGCATAGAAACGTGAAAGACATTGTGCAACCGGTCCAAAGATGACGGTAAAAAGATATCCATCAAAACTAACTAAATCATTAGTATATTAGTAAATAACAATAATATAAATAAAAAGATATTTACAATTCTACCTAAAATAAATAAAGACATATATCCTAAATCAAACATGGAAATAAAAATAAATGTGTGAATGTATTCACACTTACAGAATGTAGTGAGTCGAGGAGAGGGCCACGTGGTGTTAATCAACCTTGGTGAACAACGGTGACACTTGGCAACAAATATTACACAGTTATGGAATATCCGAGCCGTTGGTTGATCTTTTTTAAATTATTCAAAATAAATGGTTTTCGAAAATAGATAATGAGAAAAGAAGGGACGAAAAAATAATAAAATAATATTTAGTCGGAAGTCGAATCTTGTGTTCAACACAATCGCTGTAAGAAGAATTTGCCTGAAACTTGTGTTAACGGTTTAACATCAATCCTCTCATAAGATAAAACGATTTCGAATCTCGATGGAAACACTTCAAATCAAGACCCCTAAGAATAAACTATGTTTGGAAATTCTAGAATTTAAAGGAGGAAGTATGCTTCAATATGTTCTAACTAACTAGATGCCTTAATATTTTGATTAATAGATATTTTTTGATGAAATGAATTATCAGACTAGGGGGTTTATATAGTTTTCGAACAGTTGTAGGTGCCTTTTAGGGAATAGGCACAATTATGCCCAGATCAATCATAGCCATCAGATTGCACCTGATCGATGAACCAAGTTCAAAGAACCGGCTCTGATCCAGTATGAACGGGTGCTTCACGTGACCGCTCCAACTGGCGCCTATTCACCTAACGCGTGAATCGACACAGATCTAATCCGCTATCCAAATCGTTCCTACCCTATGTGCGCCCCATTGTTACTTTTTCCCCATATTTCTCAAGCTTCGCCAATAACATTGTCCTCGTTCCAACCGCTCTTCTTTTTCTGTTGGGCTTCTGCGCAGATTCCAACCCACTTATTCACCTGAGAGTTAATTCTTCTTCAACAACAATCACACGAATCATATTTTCTTTCATTTATGGTACTTGGATTTTCTCATTGAGATTCTGCAAACATTTCCATTATACTTGCCCAAAGCTCGCGTTTCTTTTGATATGTTCCAGTCATTGCATCTTCTCTAGCCTCAAGGTAAGCCAAGCAAAGTGCTTTATCTTCAGCTATGGTCCATGCCTCCTATCATTCTTATTTTTGGATTTACCCAGATGGTCAGTAGAAATAGTAAGATCATCTTCATCAACATTATCTTCAAGATCTTGAAACAAAATTCTTGAATTACCTACATCACCAACAGGAGTTCTCGAAGACTTATTATATGGTTGGGATGAAGGACATTTGAGATTTGGAGAAGGAAATTGAATATTTTGAGAAGATAACTGTTGTTGTGTATGCCATAGGCACGTTATTTGAACGATTAATGTTATCATTTGCTTTACGCTTTAATAAAGATATTGAATGTTTGATTATTATATCTTTTGCATGTTTATTATAATAATCTCCGTCCCTGGTAATTATGATTAATTACTAGTATAAGTTTAATAGATAATCATATGATGATTATGTGTATATGATACAATTAGACTTATGGGTATTTGTTGGAGAACAAATACTGGACTGACCCCTATGAGATTTATGTCATGGTCAAAATGTCATAATCTCATATAGTTATATCACTTGAATCTTTAGACCTGGGGTTATTACAGTCTTCCACATGATGAACATTACGTTTGATATTGTCACGACCCGAAATCTAGGCTCTATTTATTGGTAATAAATAATTATTATTTATTATTTTGGCTTATTTATTTATTTAAATTATTATTTATTTAAATATTTATGTGTGCAATTTATGTGTTATAATAATTATGCCTAGCGTTTTATTCGAGTTATTCGGGCTAGGTGGAAGTGTTGAGTCTTAATTGTTAGCCGGGAGTGTAGTAATTGTGTTAGTATGGGGAGGGGGTCTAATTGTAACATTTCAAAATAATTTTCCCCTACTTCCCTCACCTCCCTACTCTCCTCCCTCACTCTCTTCCTCCCATTCCCAGACAAGTCTCTCTCTCTCTCCTCCAAGTTTGGTAAGTTTTCTTCTTCTTCTTCTTCTCTCTTCATTTTCTCCTTCTTCCTCTCATCTTTTCTCATTTCTTAAAACGTAAACATTGTTTAGATCGTCGATAGGATCGCGTAGACTCAAAAAGATTTGAAATCCATCAACTTTGAGAATTTGCAAGTAAGTTACTTTTCCCCCATTTTAATGCTAAAATGTTCATATCATGTTCATATAATGCTTTTATTGTTATATTGGAAGTTTGGATGAGTTTGCAATTTATTTGGAATTTATTTGGGTTTTTGGTCAAAAATGGTGATTTTGAAATGTTGGTTTTGATTCTTGGTTTTAGTTTATAAATGGTGTATTTAGATCCCCTTTCTAGTTAAAAGATGTTTGGGTACCTTAGAAACCTTGTTGGGAGTGTTGATTTTGAGTATTTGGTGTTTTGGGTGAGTTTTGGCCCGAAAATGGTGAACCTTGGATGAATCTGGGCTTTGTTCATCTGGCACGGTCGTGCTCCTTTATTTGGCACGGTCGTGCCACAATTCACTTTCCCTCTCGTAAGGTTTGGCACGGTCGTGCTCTTTTATTTGGCACGGTCGTGCCACAATTCCCTTTTCTCCCGTCTTGGTTGGCACGGTCGTGCCATTTTCTTAGGCACGGTCGTGCCAATATGCCAAAATTACCTTTCCTCTCGAAATGTTTGGCACGGTCGTGCCACTTTCTTAGGCACGGTCGTGCCAAGCTAAAATTCTGGTATATTCTTCCATTTTCTTCTAAAATTGTTTCCTCCATAACTTTCTCATCCGGACTCCGTTTTAGGCGTGTAAACTATCGTTTCGAAGCTCTCTTAGAGTACTACAAGATAGTATAGGTTGTTCAGTTAAGTTATAAGTTTTATACATCGGGATTTTATTGGGTGTTTGGGTATCTTATGATGTGTTCGTGGTTCTTCCAATCGAATTGATTTTCGAGTAAGACTTGGTATAGGTTTAGGCGATGTCCCATAGTACCTAGGGGGTTGTTATTGAACACCAAAGTGTAGGGTTTAGTCCGGTCGTGATCATGTTCTAAAGATTAACCTTTTTGATTCGTTTGGGGGTTTGGGATTGGTTCGTTAAGGACGAAGGTAAAGCGTGTATTGGCAATTGGGTACTTACGGTTTGACTAACCTTAAAGTGTATTCATTCTGATTCCTACTTTGGAATTTCAGGTGTGATGAGATGGTTGAGTTCATAGTCCTAGTACATCTTTATGAGTAAACGTTTAGGATAATTTTGGGTTGTAGTCGTTGTACTATTTGTGAGCGAACGTTTGGGTTGTGTTCCTTATGAGTAACTTATGGGTATCATCTTTGAAATGTATCTGGTATGGTTCCTCTTTATGGAATTATCGTATTCTAATAATCATTGTTGTTGCGCTCTTTATGAGAAATTCTGTTTATTGTTGTTGTGCTCTTTATGAGAAATTCCGTTTATCGTGTTGTGCTCTTCATGAGAAACTCTTGTTATCGTTGTTGTTAAACTCTTCATGAGTACCCGTTGCATCTTTATGGTGATTATTTGGTATGGTTCCCTACTTTGGAACCTTAAGTTGTTTATTCATGCTAAAATATTATTACTTAGCATTTAATTAGAAGCCCAGCTGGCATATTTGTTGCATCGGGCGATGGGAAGGATTATAATGGTAAAGCCAAGTCCATTATAATGCTGACCATTGTTTTGCCCTTACTATACCCCTTCTCCAGATTGGCCTTGGAAAGGATAAGTCAGCGTTCCTTTGTGAATGCATCTGGCTAATGGGCATGACTTTGTGTCATGGTCCTTGTCCCTTGTGACACTTTTATGATTTGGTTCTGGTACCGGGGTTTTCTCTTCGAGCTTTCATGCTGCTATGAAGATGTTGATTGTTGATTATTGAAGCTGCGCAGCGATCCTTTATTTGGATGTTCCGGTTTGGAAAACCTTGGCTATGTATCCACTTATGAGTGTTTATTTCAGCTTTATGTGTTGCATGTTGAGCTGGTCGTTATTTCCAACCGGTATGGGACGGTTGGCGATAGGGAGCCTCTCATTTGTTGTTATATGCTTATTTATATGGTTGATTATTGGATGTTACTGTTGACAGCATGTCACTTATTATTTCCGCTGCTATCTATCTTATGTTAATTGATATTGGTCATTGTATATTAGCATGTCATGTAGTTGCATTAGTAACTTACTGAGATTTATTCTCACCCCGTTTCTTGTTTCAAATTGTTTTCCTTAACCCCCCCCAGGAGGAAAAAGGATTAGGATTCGCGGTTCGAGGAGGACGTCGAGAGGATTGAGATTTTGGGGCAGGTTGTTATGGATCGGTTTACATTATTTAAATGTATAACCTTTTGGGGATAGTTATACCCTTTATTGACGTCATTAAGAATTGTATATTTTATTCTTTTGGGTATAAGCTGTGGAGCTTACACTAGTTGTTTTATGGTGTTGTTAAACTTGGATTTTCCAAACCTTGTATTAAAATCTTTTGGTTCAAAATGGAAATTTTAACTTCTATATTTTAGAGTTTTGATTTTAAGTCGACGTCCAGCTCGCGTATCCCGGAACCGCGGGTTCGGGGTCGCGACAGATATATTCAAACGTTGCCCTTAACCGGGTAGCTATAAAGAATAAGATTGGCATAATCGGAATCATGTAGGGAAAGGTAATAAGCCAAGAAGGGATTTGTTCCTCATCAAGAGAGATGTCAAGCTTTGGCCACTCGATGATTGGTATTGATGAAATGCATGGCCATGCTAAAATGAATTGATTGGATCGATGTCATTTGTATTATCAATACATTCGGGATCGAGAAAGCATTGAACAAGGTAAGTTGACCATTGATCATGACTTACGTTCAATAGACATCGTGTAACAAAAAGATTGTGTTATGTTCTATTTAGGAAACTTTGGATTTCAAAGTTATACTAATTGGGTAGTCATAATGGCTTGCTAGAGTCCACTTATGACTTACAAGGTCTGAATGGTTCGGACTCGTTGCTAACTTAGTATAATCCTATTGGGTCACACACGCAGAACGGATAATTAAAAGGAGCAAAAAACGAGGCAGAAAAGAGGAGGAGCCGCACGGCTGCCTAGGCGCCGTACGGCGACCTCCACGCACTGCAGTTTATTTTAGGGTTTTTCTTGTTGGACAAGAAGTCCTAAACCCTAAAGGATCTTGGAGACCTATTGTATATAGTGTGTACAGCCGGGAATTGTTCCCAGAATATTGATTTTAGAAATCACAAACTCTTTCTTGGAGAGAGAGAGAACACACATATTATACTAGGATTATTAGGTTTGATTATTCCCAGTTATCAAACCATAATAATCATAGGGAAAGATTGAAGAATCGTTCTTCACCAAGTTTTTCAATCAGAAGGACCTAGCAGTCAGGTTCAAGAATTGTTCTTGAATCCGTTCGAAGTGTGGATCACCGGTAGAGGGTGTTCTTCTTAGCATCTTAATCGAAGGCTCCGTATTTCGATCTACAAGGGTTAGTTTCTTTCATCTTCATATTATGAATTATTGAATATAACGGATCTAGGCTTTTGAGTTTCTTCATGTAATGTCTTCCGCTGCGCATGATGGCACGAAACCCATCAAGAACATGTTTAGGGAACGAAAGAAATTAGGATTAAATTGAGTTGGAGAATAAAATCCCACCAATTGAGATAATTGAGGATGATTTAACAAATTTGGATTAATAGACATATAGGCATTTGGATTTCTATTGGCATTTGGGATTGTTTGAGAATGTTGGTTATTTCCATAATAATTAGGATAGATTGAATCCGTAATTTATGAAAGAAAATTTCTTTTTTGAAGGAAGGAAATGAATATATCAAACTAAAAGTGAGAAATGTGACGAATTGTGAAAAATGAATGAAATTTAGTCTATATTTATAGATAAAAAAAATGACCGTGTATAATTTTTCAATAAATTTTTGTTTTTCTTTTAAAAAAAATATAACAGCAAAAAAAAAGAATAAAATAACAAAGAATCGGCTACTTTCTTTTAATGTAGAGACACATGTCTTGTCTCTATTGGTTTTCACTTTTTAAACCAAGGGAAACATTTCTTGCAATTTTGGGACAGGAAATTTCAAAAGCAAGTTTTGGCCCACATTTTCTTAAATTTCAAAGTAATCGCCACTTTTGCTCTTTTGGAAAAGAGTGTGTGCCAACAACCGAGAGTGGAAAAGGGGCTATCAATTTTGCACGACTCTCAGCCATACTCCACCCATGTTTTCATTTTTGTCATTCATGACTTGATCACCATTGTTAGACCATGTCCAATAGTTTCAACTACCAAAAACATTCAACTTCCTTAATATTACGACACCTCATCTTTTCTCTCCATCCACTTAATCATTCAACTACACTCTCAACTACCCCTCCCACAATAAGCTAGTTTAGTTTAAAATTCAACTCCTCCCAACTCATCATTCTATACCCCACCACTTTTTATTTTATTTACAATATTTATTTTTATAATTAAAAATAAATATTGATATTAATAATTTATTATTAAAAAATAAATTATTAATGTTTTTAATTATAAATTCGAGATTTTTTTTTAATTCAAACTTAATTAATTTTTTTCGAAGCAATTAAATAAATACGAAAATATTTTAATTTTAATAAAAATAACAAAAATTACAATAAACTTAGAAAATTGATTTGGCGATTGAAAATCATTAGGATTGTAGTAATTTGGTGGAAAATTACTTGAATTCTGAGTGTTGAAATAAGGATTATTCGGATTATTGGGATCCATTTCACTAAAAAGATGATGAATATTTTAAAAAATAAGGGGTTAAAGAAGGATAATTAAGATTTTTTTGAGAGAAAAGAGAGGTTTTTTTTTGGTGTACAAATAAAATGAAAGTTATATCAATTTATAGAGAAAAAAAAATCCAGATTTTTCGCGAAAAAAAAAAAAATAATTTTTTTTTGCTGTAAAATAATTGAGCTCGAAAATTTGGGTTGAAAATCATATCTAAAAATCTGGACGGACCAATCCTAGGCTGACACTTGGCAAAAGGAGAAAAAACAAAAAAAAAAAACTGGCAGACGCTGCCCTCACGCGCCTCTGTCGGCGGTGAGGCGCACGCGCCATGCCGGCACCAACCAGGAGGCGACGCGTGTCCATGGCGGGGCCCCTCATTTTCCATTCAACCCGGTTGAATTTGTTCAACCTTCCAATTCAACCCCCTACCTCTCAACTACCTTATTGGACCCCCTCAACTAGTTGAACCCACATTCAACCCCCTCTCAATCACCTTATTGTACATGGCCTTAGAGTCATAAGTGTCAACTCACTTCATGATCCTTATTTTGATTCACCACTGCACTGCAGATGGTCTTAGAGGGCCAAAGTGTGAAATACTCCTTCTGTCTAAGATAGATAGTCATAAGTGCCAACTCACCTCATGACCCTTATACGAATGGATAATGATACACATAGTGAAAACACAAAGGGAAAACTCATAGTGAAACACTTTGATCCATTGGATGAGTTTTTAGCAATGGGGTCCACAAAGATTTATTACAATCCAACGGATTACAGTGTTTCGCTGTGAGTTTTCCCTTTGAGTTTTCACTGTACATATCATTATCCCATACGAATTACGTTGCAAATGTGAGCTAATATCATGAACCAAATTTGAATTAATTCATAAAGCATTATCTATAAGAAGTTTAACTTACAAATATGACTAATTTTATGGAATAGATTTATTGAATTTTGCAAGGTTGAAAATACATGATAGGATAAAACTAAGGGGAGGCCAGTGCAACATTAATTAGAAAAGAAAAAAAACCCTTTATAGGAACCTGTGTTTCAAATTTGAAATCAACGCCATGTCCCAAACCAAGCCGACCTGACCAAACTGCTATAGATCATCTTTTCAGCTTGCTTCTTCAACCTCCGCAACTCCATATGTCAAATCAACAATCTTCAATCGCCTCCTCAAGAAAATGCTCTACAGATACCACATTGATTACTTCCAATGAAAAAATAAAGAAAAAGAAGAGGAATCTGCATGAGCAACGGCAGCAAAGCCCTAGAAGAAGAAGTCCATTGTTGCAAGATTATCTCAACATTCCCATTTCTTCAATTCCTAGAACCAACAGCAATAGCAGCAGTCTCTCTTGTTCTTCTTCAATCTCCATTGAAGCCCCTCGTGGTTGCCTTAATTTCTTCTCCAAATCCCCTCTTAATACTCGCCCTCGTAATCGATCCAAACCCAAAAATTCCAAATCCTCCCCAAACCCTAATGAAAATCGTTTGCCCCACAAATCCAAGAAAACCCCTCCTTGTCTATGGCAATCGAGTAAGAAAACTATTTCTTCTAAAGCTGCTCCAAAGGTAAAGACTTCCCCAGAAGTGTTGGAAAAATGCTACTCAGGTGAGGATTTCAATTTTCCTGGATTTGTGAATACTAGTACAAGTGATAATCTTGTTGTTGAACATTCTACTCCTGTTGCTAAATTAGTGTCAAGTGGGTCTGTTTTGAAATCTGCAATTGGTAATGATGATTGTAAGTCTATTGGAGAAAACTCAAATACTAGTGGGACACCTCCAGTTCAGTCCTCACTATCTCCAGAGATCCAATGTGGGTCTTCTGTGCTTGTTTCTGGAGCTACTCCTACTTGTTATGGTGCTGGTCATGTTGTTTCTGGGATCACTGATAGCAGAAAATGTAGGCCTAGAGGTACTCTTATTGTTGGGAGTACTTGTTCATCTGGATGTGCTGATCTTGATAAGGATGTTTTTGATGGAATTAATGATGAAAATCGTAAAGGGGTTGTTAGAAAATCTAGGCCGTCTTTTATTCCTTTGCCTACTGAAGCCTCAATGAGTTGGAATTTGTCTCCTCAAGAGGATGTGGGTGGAAGTATGAAAGGTGAACGTGTAGTAAGCGGGTTGCACGAATCTTGGAATTTGGTAACGTCTGCTACACCACATGTACCTTCTTTGCCTTGTAGGTTTGATTCAAATATGTTTCGATATACTAACTACAGTAATACCAGCGATACTGATATTGGAAGTGGTAGGAAAACTAGGATTACTTTGCTTTCACCCACAGCTTGTCCTGAATTTCAAGAGTTTTCGGGGCCTTCGTCCGAGAAAGTGGCAAGGCATCTGTCCCTGCGTTCTCCTTGTGCCACACCTATTCTCAAACAAGAAGAGAGAACATCTTCCCGGTATAATTTCACTGCTGAAACTTCTCCATTTTCAGTAGACTCTTTAGGCAGTGGGAATGTTATTCAAACCCCAAAATCAGACTCGATCGATGAAAGACATGTTGGCAGATCTTGGTTAAATGAAGAACGAGATCGAAAAGAGCCTTTGGAATTTGAACTAGATTCTGTGTCTGAACTTCTTGAGCAGGCAAGCTTATCTCCGTGGGATCCACATGGTCTAAGTTATAAACCGGAAAACTTGACTTCTCCTTCCAAGTCCATTGAATTTAACCAACTACAGAAACATTTTGATGGTGGTACTTCATGTGTTTCAAGTTCTACTTTTGAGGATGTTTCAGAATCGCAAATGAGGATATCATGGAGGGATGGTCTAGTGAGTCGGATTTTGGGGACGGACGATTTGGATTCGTGCAGATTGTTGTCGGATGAAGAGAAGGAAGCTGATGGATACGACAATGACCTCCTGAAACCGCATCCAACCATCATTTTCACTTTTGAGGCACAAAATGATGAAGGCAGGTTTTCAATTGACGGCCTCGGATCTCCTAAATTTCTTGAGCATGAAGTTGTAGTTGACAGGAAAGGCAAGGCATTGTTATCTCCTAATCAATCCAATTCACGTGCTGAGTCTATATGCACAGACGGAGGAGGACTCGTTGCTTCTGGGGATGCAGATTGGACAGTCTGCTACAAGAACCATTTGTTTCAAGTATGATTCTTGCCTCTAGTGAGTCTCTTTTCAGCTATAAGTGTTTTTTTTTTTTTTTTTTTTTTTTTTTTTTTATCTTTCTTGTTGGTATCAAGAAAAGCCACTGAGAGCACCTGTGTCATTGCTTTCCATTTCCTATGTGACATTTGAGTTACAAGTACTTTTTTACTCTATTTTCGATTTCTATTTTTAAATTACATATTTTTCTTGTTGATTGCATCCATATGGACCTTTCATCCGTGTCATAAATTGGAGACAAGTGAACTAATTTCTTAAGGTAGATCTCCTCTGTTTTGTTCTATCAAGATGTTATGATGTATCTATGCTATACATTAGCTCTCGACTACTTTCTTATGCAGGTAGGTTGCTCCAATTAATGAATGTGACCATGATGTTAAGAATGGAGGCTAGCTACTAATCCCATGTAAGAATTTAATGGAATTTTTCATTCTAGTCTTACTTACTAGTACTCCCTCGTTCCATAATTTTCTTCTCATTTGCCATTTTTCATTGTCCCAATAAGTTCTTCTCATTTCTACAATTTGACTTTAAAAGTGCATAAACAAAACATAGCTAGCGAAGCAAGTGTTCATATTCTTAATATGTTTGAAATAGTCAAATAAGAAGATATTTGAGACTGAGACGGAGGAAGTATTATTATTCCACTTTTAACAACTGGGAAGATACTTTGAGATGGAGGGACTTTTAACAATGCTAGCCGAACTAGCTTGAACAATACAGTATGGTGAAAAGATATAGGGTGTTCAGTGCTTTTGAGTAGTATATTGTGGTTGAACCACATGCTTGGTAGTTAAAGCAAGCATGCAATAGAGTAGTACTCCAAATAATGTTCGAAAAAAATTTCAAATTCCTTCTTGGTTGATCATGACTAATTTGAAAAATTTTGGGTATTTATTTTGGGACGGAGGGAGTAGAATAAAAGAAAAAAATCATTTTATTGCCAACCCTACTTTTAATAAGGGTTTTAGAGGAAACTTATTCACATGCGATGCATGTCTATAACTTATACTCATTTGACTTATACTCATTTGGAAAAAAAGAAAGATAAGTTGAATAAGAAAGCATAATTGAGGAAAATATAATGATGGAGAAATGTTTTCACGCATTAAGGAGGATAGTTTTTACACATTACGAAAAGCTTTTTTGAAGACAACATTATCAGTTATAACATCAGATTGGCCAGGAATGTTATTATTACTGTTGGGTATGCTTATTTCTTAACTCTCCTAAATGTGTTAGAAATGATTGATACCATCACCTATTGTTATTTATGAACTTTAGGACCTTATGTAAGAAGTTTAATAACTTCAATTTTTAGCTATCTCCACTTTGTAGCAGTGTTCTAAAAAACGCTAGGCGGCGGAGCACGCCTAGCGCCTAGGCGGGGCGGAGGTGGGGTCGAGAAATTAGCGCATTTTTAATATTTTTTTATAAATATATATGTAGTTATTCAAACCACAGTAATTTTAATGTGCGGAAATCTTAGTAATATTAATATATTTTTGTTATAAAATCAAGATAATCGACTACTTTAACTAACTTTTTTTTTTGAACAATTTTTTACTAACTTTTTAAAATGTGTAAAGCTAGGTTTTTTTGCTTATATTTATGGCCAGATCGGAGTAGTATATTGATAAAATATTAACAAATCTTTTTTTCACTGAATCAGCCTAAACCCGCATAGGCTCGCCTAATTCCGCCTAGGTCCGCCTAAATCCGCCTAGACCGCCTAATCCGCCTAGCCCGCCTAAACCCGCCTAATCCCGCCTAGGCCCGCCTAAATCCGCCTAGCCCGCCTAACCCGCCTAGCCGCCAAGCCCGCTTAGATCCGCCTAGATCGCATAGCGCCTAATTTGACCGATTTGACAAAAGTCGCGGCGGACCACCCCCGACTAGGGCCTAGGCGGCCTATGCGCCCGTCTTTTAGAACACTGCTTTGTAGTATAGGCTTAGAATATAGGGCTTAGACCGAAAAAGAACTGAAAATATCTTAAGCAGGAGATGCGCAGGACATCTCTACGCAGGAATCTCTGCGCATGACTTCCTTGCGCAACACTTAATCCTGCTCAGTTTTAAATATTCTCAAATTCTTAACCTTGGAAAGCATGAAGATGATGTACGCCTATCAGAAGCCAAAAGTGCTAAGGTGTGTAGAAACGACAAAACAAGCACACTCAGTAAATCCAACGATGGAGATGCGCTCAGATGAAATTTTTTAAATGAAGACAGCTGTCAACCTTCTAGAAAAAGATTTGAATTTTGTCTTCATGCTCTGTCTGCAACGTCTACAAAGGACACCTGCGCACCAATCATATCGTGCTAGCTCATCGTCCTTGCTCAGAGCTCCAACCGCTAGTTTTAAGCTCTCAGCTATAAATAGGCCGCTCTTCTTCATTTTCAAGTTGCTTGAAGTTTTGCTTCCTAAGAGAAACTTTGAAGTTCTGAAGATTGCTGCTTAAATCCCAGATTCAAAAGAACAACATTCAAACCTTCATATCTTTAAACTCCTGCCTAGATCCTAAGCCTTATAACACCAGAATTCTTTGTGCTCTCCATCTCTTAGATTCATAGAGCCCAGAATTTCCGACACACACACACAACTCTTGAAGCTTTGGTCATATAGATCATACTTCTTGAGAAACACCGGTTTAGTCTAGGATTTGCTCTTCATAGTGTAGATTTTGATTTGAGTTTCGATTCTTTGTAGGGTTAATGACAATTTAGACCCTAAAGTGATATACCACCCTCCCAAACGAACCCTGCTGTTTTTTTTTTTCGCCAGATCAGACCTTGAAGTGTAAAAAACTCGCCAGTTAAGGCCTTTTTGACGAATTTTGTTAAAAAGGCCAGTTAAGTAGCATGTGGCTGGCACATGATGGATGAGTTGGATGAGTTTGTAATTGATATTAGCCATTAGAGGGTTTAATGAAAATTTTAAAACTTCGAGGGTTAAAAATTAAATCTTCTTTTTAAAATAAAATTTTAAAAATCCTTTTTTTAAGTAATCAAAATTTGAAATATAATAATTGATTATCATCTATAATAAAAATTAGATTAAATTTACAGTTTATTTGAGTTTGATATTGATTAAATGTACAATTTATGCATATTTAACATATTACTTAAGAAAAACATATTTAAACTTTTTGACCTTTACTAAAAAAAAAGGAAAAAAATGTGAAAATTTTAAAAAAAATGTTTCATTAAGTATAAATATAAAAATACTTTATTTATTATTATATTGACATTAGTAACTAATTATTTCTAAAAACAAATTATTCATAATTTAGCTATTAAAATTTAAAAGAGAATCAATTTAATATACAAGATTTTTTCTTATTAGTGTTTGGAATGTTGATCATGGTTGAAGGGTTGGAAAATGATGAGAACAAAAGGATAAGAACGGGAGAAAAAAGAAGATGCAGTGCTTTCCATGTTCATGTCTAGGTCCAGATTCATAACCCACTTAGCCCCACATTTCCCTTCTCTTCATTTTCCACAACCACACCTTTCCATCCCTCGTCCACCACCGTCCCACCACTTACAGTCACCATCGTGTCACCACCAACCACCATAAACACCACCGTCATACAAAACAAGCACTAAATTCTCCAAAATTTGCACACCTGTCATACAAAACAACCACCAAATTCTCATATTTAGATTCAATGTCAAAAACCTTTCATCAAACCATTTTTCTGGTTGAATTTCCAGAAACCCGTTTCCCCCAATTCCTTATTTTTCCACTCAATAGATAAAGTTAAAATTAAATCAAGTTTCATTCAAGAAACAACCTACAATTTGAACAAACATAAACAAACGAAATCCAAAAATTTAAACTAAATTAATAAGCTTGTCACACATTTCAAATGAAAACCCAGATCTTTAGAGAAAATAGAGATAAGGAGAGAAAGAGAGGCGAGAGAGAGAGAGAGAGAAAACAAACTTTTGATGCAGTGTTGGCGGTGGACATAGTGAGGACTACAAATTCCGGCAATGGGTAACGATTACAGATTTCGGGCGGGATGGGGGCAAAAACAAAGTGGAAGGGAGCGGTAGTGGCAGAAGGCAAATCAGATCCGAGTTATTGCTGGGGAGAGAAAATAGGCGGCGATGTATTGCAAGGAATTAGTCGACGCCGGCGATGGTGTGGACGGAGGAGGAAGGGTGGGTCGGTGGATGGTGTGGGTGGTGTAGAGAGAGGCGGTAGGGTTGAGTTTTTGAGATGGGGTGTGGGTGTGGGTGTGATTGAAACAAGGGAGACAAAGATGGGGGATAATTTTTTATTTTATTGGAACCATCCCCTCATTTTAAAAATCATTCATTTAACCCCTTGATAACTAATAACAATTACAAATCCATACATTTTGTCAATCACGTGCATGGCACATGCTACTTAACTGGCTTTTCAAACAAAATCCGTCAAAAAGGCCTTAACTGACGAGTTTTTTACACGTCAAGGTCTGATCTGGCGGAAAAAAAATCAGGGTTCGGTTAGAAGGGTGGTATGTAACGCCCGTCCTAATTCCTGTTAAATTCTTACCTTGCATATTTATATGCTATTTTATTTGAGTTAATTATTTAACTAATTGAGCAAGTTTAGGTCCTAAGTGTTCAAATTGAAACTTTAGGGTCATTTGTGAAAAATAAAGCTTAAGGGCTAAAATGCTAAAATTGAAACTTGAAGGGCTTTTTTGCCAAAGTTAGAACTTGAGGAGCCAAAGTGCAATTCTTTGAAAGTCATAAGGATAAAGCTTGTTTGCCTTCTTCTCTGAGATCATTGTTTCCCCAATTCTCTCGTACTTTCTCTCTGTCTCAGAAGAAAGTTAGGGTTTACCCTATTTTCGATCCCTCTTGCTTAATTATGCCTCTGTTCGAAAATTCGACTTCGCATAAATGATCAGGGTGGTGAGTAGAGCATTTCCTGCCGAACAGAAATTAGTTTGGGTGAATTTGATTTCGGAGTAGGTAAGTCACTAGCTCCCCCTTGCTTGTAATAACATGCCTATGTGTTATTCTTGATACTTGTGTTTGTTAATTTCGTGATTGGAATAATTTTTGTGATACTTGTAAAATTGGGACGAAGGGAGTATTCTTGTACTGTGTAAAGAGAAGGGAACAAAATTATACTCCTACTTGGAAATGGAATAAAATTATACTCCTAGGTGTTATTGAAGTACTAGTAATTATACTCCTATTCGTGGGACGGTGAAATATTAACTTGATTAAATGTTTATACAAGTATATAAGAAAAATTATACTTATACTTGTGGGACGGGGAAATTAATGAAAGTATCCCTAAATGAGTATATTAGTATATTAGAAAGTTGTACTCCTACTTGTGGGACGGATGAAATTTGACTTGCAGGGAAAAAATGGGAAATTTGAGCTCCAGGCTTCTGGGCGACCACCCAGAAGGGCCATGAGCGACCGCTCAAAACTACTGAAACAGGGGTTCCAAAAGTCTAGTCTGGGCGACTGCCCAGGTGGGGAGTGGGCGACCGCCCAAGTCCCCTGTTTCACAAAAAGTGGTTTAAACTCAAATGAAATGAAACTTTATCCCTCCTAAGGCATAAAGCCTTAGTATAAGATGTACTAGGAAATGTATATGTACCTTTTGGGGCATTAGAACTTGGTCTTGAACATGAGTACTCATAGAATTAAAATGAGAACTTGAGCCTAAGAGTAAGAACTCTTTTAATTGTCTTGAAAGTGCTATGAACAAGAACTAATGTGTTATATGTGTTTTGATTCCAATGTTTGTTTACCTTAGGAGCACTAGAACAATGTCTTGAGCTTGAACATCCAAAGTATAGGATGATGAACTTGTAAGTATGAGATGGATAACTCATCTACTTAGCTTGAACTTGAAGTATAAGACAATTAAATCTTTTACATGACTTGAATATCCAAAGATTAGAATAATAACTTGAGTATAAGATAATTAATTCTTATACATGTCTTGAACATCCAAAGAATTGGATTGAGAACTTGAATGTAAGATGATAAAATCTTGTACTTGCCTTGAAACCAATACATGTGCATGATAGTAATCTTGTAAGTGTTATAGAACACTAGAAGTATCAGAGCAAGAGTCTTACCTTGAACATCCAAAGAATTGGAGTGTGAACTTGAATATAAAAGGAAGAACTCTTGTACAGGTCTTGAAACCAATACGTGTGTATGGTAATGAACTTGAAGGTGCTATGAACAAGCACTAACGTGTTAGAACTATCCTTGGTGTGTATGTGCAAATCTTGTATATAGCTACTTGATAGAATGTGGCTTCTTGACTACTTGATATATGGTATGAATAACCAAAGAGTTAGAATATGGAACTAGATAGAGAATGATCAACTCTATTACATACTCGAATCTAATACGTGTGTATTGAAAGTGCTATGAACAAGCATTAATGTGCTAGTAATTGGTTTTAATCGTGCATATACTCAATGAAGTATATAAAGTATAAAGAAGATATCTTGTTCTTGAGTTGAGTTCCTAAAGAAAGAGGGACTAGTGTAATATGAAGATAATTCATAACACAATGATTATAGAACACAATATGTTTTGGAAAATGTATTCGATTATTAACGATATATATACGCGAGATATGATTGTGACTAGGTACAATACGACCTATTCGACTACGTGCTTAGAGTCTAAGATGTTGGGCTCTACTTGGAAGTAAGGGTATCGTGATAGACACATTAGTGTGTTAAAGATTATATGAATATGTACATGCAAATATTTCATATGACAAAGTGATATAGTATGACTTAACCTACTACTTGGTTGGGTTCTGTTATTAATAGATTCTAATTTGGCTTGTGTTACGTGGACACATTATGTGCCATTGTTATACTGATTGGTATTCGCAAATATTGCATACGTGTACTTGTATTTGGTGAGCACATGATTACATGGTTCATGAAGAGCTAGTCCACTACTTTTGGACTTTGTTCTATTCTCATAGTTTAAGTAAATAATACTTGTGCATTCTTGTGTGAGTCCAGCTGGTCCTTGCTTGTTCGGAGTTATATAGGTTCACGCTTATCGCGAGTGCTGGGGCTAAGTGATAATCGGGGATCTATGTATCTGCGCTTGACCCCTTACTACCGATCATAGTAAGGGCATATAGACTCCTTTGTTAGAGCAATACGCCTGATAAAGTGACTGCTATACCTCTTGTCTTGAACCTTGTTCTCGAGTGTGACACTGGTTACCGGGTCCTCTTGTGTACTGCACAGCAGCAACTTGATTGATCATGATTTGTCAACTGCAATAAGCAACGACAACAATGGTTTACTTGGGAGGAATAAGGTTGGAATATCCTTTGTAACGTGTTAGTTTAGCCTTATGTGCTAGCTACTTGATGAGTTTGGTGCTAGCTACTTGATGAGTTGGCTTAACCTCTCATATACTTGTTACTTGATGACATCTTGAGCATGATTACTTGATAATCTTCTTGATTTGCATGATTACATGATAACATACTATGTACTTGTACCTAGTAACTTACTGATATTTATCTCACCCCGTTCCTTGTTTATTTGTTTCCACCTCCAGGAAAGCAAGTGGTAATACGTTGTGAGGCTCGACTTAGCAGGGGCCTACTTGGCAGGTTGTTCTTGTTGGGGATTGTTATCCTTTCCAGTTTTGGTGAGGACGATTTTGTATCAGTTGTTTAGACTCAGTATCTTGGGTAGACTTGTATAGTACTTACTTGTATATAACCACATTGGTTTAAGTATCTTGGTATAGAACTCGTTGTGAGCTATCTTAGCTCGCTTCTCTTGAGTATATATATGATGTAAGTTTGTTATAAGCAGATGTCATTCAGTTTCTCGTTTCTTGTTAGTCACGCGCACCAGGTTCGAGGTTCTATTAAGGAATCCCGGGACTTGGGGCGTGTCAGTTGGTATCAGAGATATGGCTTAGCTCTAAGCCTGGATAGGGTCTATGGCCTAGGTTGGGTTAGTCTTGGGTGTGTTTTTGACGCCGAGTGCTTCGTTACTTGTTGTTATACCAGGCATAGGACTGGTGTTGATAGTGTTGATCCCAATTGGAATAAGATGCTTTTAGAATTGAGAGCGCGAGTCTTTAAAGACTTAGGCGTATCTATCTTGTGCAGTGGACATTGTTTCGTGCTATATGCATGCTTGTCCTCATTTCTTGATTTACGTGGAGGCGTATGCTCTAGTAATAGACTACGTGTTTGATATCGTTATTTATAAGAGCTTGATAGAAGTGTGGGTGATAACACCCTATACGTTATATGTTAACTTGGTCATGTTACCTATACGGGACATTGATGTGATACGTGTTATGGCTTGGCTTTTACGTGTTAGGATCTGGCTTTCTATATGTTATGCCATTCTTGTTTGCCACAATAGATAGTGAATATTTCTATGCTAGTATGCTTGACTATTTATATGAGCATGATAGATCTATATATGACATTCATGTTCTGCATTGAAAGCTCGAAAATGATTATCAAGGTTGTGCTGAATATTTAGCATATGTGGTTGATGGAAGAATGTCTACACCAAAATTGAAGGATGTATCCATTCTTTGTGAGATCTCAGATATAATTTCTACTGAGTAGTACATGATAAATGATGAGAACCTTGAGTTATCTTGAGTTGCTACGGTACAAATATAGTGCTGATATCTAAATCAATTTTCATGATATCGGTTGAGTTCAAAGTATTGAAGGTTCAACTTGAGAAATTTCTTGATAGAGGATTCACCCAGCTTAGTATATCTACATGGGGTGCATCTGTATTGATTGGCATGAAGAGATATGGTACTTTGCGATTTCATATTGAATGCAAAGAGTTCAACCAGGTGACTATAATGAACCAGTACTTATTATCGTGTATGGATGAATTATTTGATCCTTGAAGTTAATCAATGGTCTATTCAGTGTTTGATTGATAAGTGGCTACCATTAGTTGGAAAGTCAACTATGAGGATATATTGAAAACATCTTCTCATATCAGGTATGCTCGTTATGAATTCGTGATTATGCTATTTCGATTGATATATGATCTAGCAGTATTGATGGATTTGATGAATAATATCTTCAAACCATAATTTGATTTCTTTGCGATGAAGTGATTAGTGACCTATTGGTGTATATCAAGTCGCAGACTGAGAATTGATTGTATTGAAATTTCTCGAGAGAAACAATTGTTTCCAAAAGGTAGCAAGAGATAGAGGATCTATTATCTTGAAGTGGGTTTACTTCAGGCATCTTTGTTGACCTATATAAGTGGAAACAACCGAGGTACGATTATTCTTGAGATTTTCTTGATCTTGTTAGAGATTCATTAATGAATTTCGAAGGTAGCTCTATTATTAACTATTTGATACAGAAAGCTACACTTTCTGATGGATTGATAAACGTGAAACCAATTTTCAAATATTGAAATGATGGATGACCATAACTTCAGTATTTGATCTTGCCTAGTGGATTCGACTGATATGATGGTTATTTGGAGGATATGACCAGTGTTACTATTTTCTCGTGTATATGTCAAGATTCACCAATATAGTGGATATGATAAATTTATTATGCATAATGAAGCTCGAACAAGAGATAAAACGTGTGTTAATTCAAAATGGTAACGTACTTGTATATGCTTCGAGGAGATTGATTTTTTATGAATAGAATAATTCTACTCATGACTTGAAACTGATTGTGATCCTACGGCTATTGTATTAGCGGATTCATTGAACATAAAGACTTGTATTTCATGATTGATGGTACTGTATGGGAGAAAATTTCTGAGTATTCAACTAAATCCTTGAATTGCGATTATTTGAAAGCAGAATCAGAGATCGTTTGATTTGTTATAATCCTTTGAGATTTGTGAATAGATATGAACATATTGCGATGGATTTCGTGGAAGGATTATCATTTAATAGATAAGTCCCGATGGTATTGGTTATAGTGGATTGATTAATCAAATCTGCATGACTTTATGTGTTGTGATGTTATGATTGATACATCTTGATTACTTGGGATACCTGTGGATATAATATATGACAGGGATTCTTGTTCTACATCTTGTTCTACACCTTGTTTTACATCTTGATTATGATAACTTTCTGAGCACTCTGGGCACTTAACCGAGGTTGCTTCTTGATCATATGTTACGGGCATGTGAAGTGGATTTCCTTGTGGCCATTGTATGAGCTTGCTATTTAGTGGAAATTCCATCACAAGAATTACTTAGTATATGGGTAACTGCTTGTATGGATACTTGATTCTTGTCTTGAGCACGAATACTTCTTGTGAAAGTTTCATGGGAAAGTCAGAGTATCGAGAAGGTTATGTGAGAATAATACTCACAGGTAATTGATAATATGGTGTGGTATACCATATTCTTGCTATTCTTGAGTTCTATTTGTTATTTATATGTGTTATAACATGCCTATGTGTTATTCTTGATACTTGTGCTTGTTAATTTCGTGATTGGAATGATTTTTGTGATACTTGTAAAATTGGGACGAAGGGAGTATTCTTGTACTGTGTAAAGAGAAGGGAACAAAATTATACTCCTACTTGGAAATGGAATAAAATTATACTCCTGAGTGTTATTGAAGTGTTAGCAATTATACTCCAATTCGTGGGACGGTGAAATATTAACTTGATTAAATGTTTATACAAGTATATTAGAAAAATTATACTTATACTTGTGGGATGGGGAAATTAATGAAAGTATCCCTAAATGAGTATATTAGTATATTAGAAAGTTATACTCCTACTTGTGGGACGTATGAAATTTGACTTGCAGGGAAAAAATGGGAAATTTGAGCTCCAGGCTTCTGGGCGATCGCCCAGAAGGGCCATTGGCGACAGCCCAAAACTACTGAAAGAGGGGTTCCAAAAGTCTAGTCTGGGCGACCGCCCAGGTGGGGAGTGGGCGACCGCCCAAGTCCCCTGTTTCACAAAAGTGGTTTAAACTCAAATGAAATGAAACCTTATCCCTCCTAAGGCATAAAGCCTTAGTATAAGATGTCCTAGCAAGTGTATATGTACCTTTTGGGGCATTAAAACTTGGTCTTGAACATGAGTACTCATAGAATTAAAATGAGAACTTGAGCCTAAGAGTAAGAACTCTTTTAATTGTCTTGAAAGTGCTATGAACAAGCACTAATGTGTTATATGTGTCTTGATTCCAATGTTTGTGTACCTTAGGGGCACTAGAACAATGTCTTGAGCTTGAACATCCAAAGTATAGGATGATGAACTTGTATGTATGAGATGGATAACTCATCTACTTAGCTTGAACTTGAAGTATAAGACAATTAAATCTTGTACATGACTTGAATATCTAAAGATTGGAATAATAATTTGAGTATAAGATAATTAATTCTTGTACATGTCTTGAACATCCAAAGAATTGGATTGAGAACTTGAATGTAAGATGATAAAATCTTGTACTTGCCTTGAAACCAATACTTGTGTATGATAGTAATCTTGTAACTGTTATAGAACACTAGAAGTATTAGAGCAAGAGTCTTACCTTGAATATCCTAAGAATTGGAGTGTGAACTTGAATATAAAAGGAAGAACTCTTGTACATGTCTTGAAACCAATACGTGTGTATGGTAATGAACTTGAAAGTTCTGTGAACAAGCACTAACGTGTTAGAACTATCCTTGGTGTGTATGTGCAAATCTTGCATATAGCTACTTGATAGAATGTGGCTTCTTGACTACTTGATATATGGTATGAATAACCAAAGAGTTAGAATATGGAACTAGATAGAGAATGATCAACTCTATTACATACTCGAATCTAATACGTGTGTATTGAAAGTGCTATGAACAAGCATTAATGTGCTAGTAATTGGTTTTAATCGTGCATATACTCAATGAAGTATATAAAGTATAAAGAAGATATCTTGTTCTTGATTTGAGTTCCTAAAGAAAGAGGGACTAGTGTAATATGAAGATAATTCATAAAACAATGATTATAGAACACAATATGTGTTGGAAAATGTATTCGATTATTAACGATATATATACGCGAGATATGATTGTGACTAGGTACAATACGACCTATTCGACTACGTGCTTAGAGTCTAAGATGTTTGTCTCTACTTGGAAGTAAGGGTATCGTGATAGACACATTAGTGTGTTAAAGATTATATGAATATGTACATGCAAATATTTCATATGACAAAGTGATATAGTATGACTTACCCTACTACATGGTTGGGTTCTGTTATTAATACACTCTAATTTGGCTTGATTGTGTTACGTGGACACATTATGTGCCATTGTTATACTGATTGGTATTCGCAAATATTGCATACGTGTACTTGTATTTGGTGAGCACATGATTACATGGTTCATGAAGAGCTAGTCCACTACTTTTGGACTTAGTTCTACTCTCGTAGTTTAAGTAAATAATACTTGTGCATTCTTGTGTGAGTCCAGCTGGTCCTTGCTTGTTTGGAGATATATAGGTTCACGCTTATCGCGAGTGCTGGGGCTAAGTGATAATCGGAGATCTATGTATCTGCGCTTGACCCCTTACTACCGATCATAGTAAGGGCATATAGCCTCCATTGTTAGAGAAATACGCCTGATAAAGTGACTGCTATACCTCTTGTCTTGAACCTTATTCTCGAGTGTGACACTGGTTACCGGGTCCTCTTTTGTACTGCACAGCAGCAACTTGATTGATCGTGATTTGTCAACTGCAATAAGAAACGACAACAATGGTTTAGTTGGGAGGAATAAGGTTGGAATATCCTTTGTAACGTGTTAGTTTAGCCTTATGTGCTAGCTACTTGATGAGTTGGCTTAACCTCTCATATACTTGTTACTTGATGACATCTTTAGCATGTTTACTTGATAATCTTCTTGATTTGCATGATTACATGATAACATGCTATGTACTTGTACCTAGTAACTTACTGATATTTATCTCACCCCGTTCCTTGTTTATTTGTTCCCCCTCCCCCAGGAAAGCAAGTGGTAATAGGTTGTGAGGCTCGACTTAGCAGTGGCCTACTTGGCAGGTTGTTCTTGTTGGGGATTGTTATCCTTTCCAGTTTTGGTGAGGACGATTTTGTATCAGTTGTTTAGACTCAGTATCTTGGGTAGACTTGTATAGTACTTACTTGTATTTAACCACATTTGGTTTAAGTATCTTGGTATAGAACTCGTTGTGAGCTATCTTAGCTCGCTCCTCTTGAGTATATATATATGATGTCAGTTTGTTATAAGCAGATGTCATTCAGTTTCTCGTTTCTTGTTAGTCACGCGCACCAGGTTCGAGGTTCTATTAGGGAATCCCGGGACTTGGAGCGTGTCAGTTGGTATCAGAGCTATGGTTTAGCTCTAAGCCGGATAGGGTCTATGGCCTAGGTTGGGTTAGTCTTGGGTGTTTTTTTGACGCCGAGTGCTTCGTTAATTGTTGTTATACCAGGCATAGGACTGGTGTTGATAGTGTTGATCCCAATTGGAATAAGATGGTTTGAGAATTGAGAGCGCGAGTCTTTAAAGACTTAGGCGTATCTATCTTGTGCAGTGGACATTGTTTCGTGCTATATGTATGCTTGTCCTGATTTCTTGATTTACGTGGAGGCGTATGCTCTAGTAAGAGACTACGTGCTTGATATCGTTATTTATAAGAGCTTGATAGAAGTGTGGGTGATAACACCCTATACGTTATATGTTAACTTGGTCATGTTACCTATATGAGACATTGATGTGATACGTGTTATGGCTTGGCTTTTACGTGTTAGGATCTGGCTTTCTATATGTGTTGGGTTTCGTAGTAACATGCGCAGCGGAAATAGCAATTAAAAGTTTATGTAACCCAAAGCCATGGATCCGTTCATATGATTAAATCAAATACAACATAATGAATAGAGGAAAAACTAACCCTTGATGTCAATGAGTTTGGTCTTTAAACTTGGTGGAGATATTGAAGCTTTATCACGGACAAAATTCACGAACTTTGAAGATGATAAAATTCACCCTCTAGCGGTATCCACACCACGAACGAATATCAAGGAGCTTCTTGATCTTGGTTGCTAGACCAATAATTATGAAACACACTTTCACAATTTAATAAAGAACTATATGTGATTATTTTGTGAATTATTTTGTTCTTCAATTCAAGATGCTTGGAACAAAATAATAACTCTCTCAAACTCTTTGGAGGCACACAAAAACACTTAGGCTAATGGTCTGGCCGAACTTGACTTTTTATACACAATTAAGACCTATTCCAAATAGGAATCTTGTGCCAAAAACCTTCCCAAATCGAATTAGGAAATATTCTGCCGCCTAGACCAAGCGCCCGCCTGGTCCATACCGAGCGCCCGCTCGCTGATCAGAATTCCCAGAATTTTCCAAAATTCCTTTGAGGTCCTTCGACCCTAAATTCCAATACAGTCCTTTTATTTAAGATTCGTTCTATTGTGTGTGACCCTCTAGGATTATACTAAGTTGGCAATGGGCTCAAACATGAAACCATAAGATATGATTAGGTTCTAGCAAACCGTCATACCTACCCAAATAGTATAACTAGATACAAGTTCGCATTCCTTTAGAATATGTCACAATCCTTTTGTCCACGATGTCTTTGAACACAAGTCATGGTCAAACAGTCAACTTATCTTGTTCAATACTTTCTCGATTCCGAATATGTTGATAATTCAAATGCTATTGATCCAATCAATCCATTTGAGTCCGGCCGAACATTTCATCAACATCATTCCTTCGAGGGGCCCAAGCTTGACATCTCTCCGTGGAGGGACAAATCCATTTAGCTTATTATTCTTCCCAACGGAATCCGATTATGCCAATCATACCCTTTATAACTACCGTGTTAAGGTAGCGTTTGAATATGTCAAACACAATGTTCATCAAGTGGAAGACTATAATAACTTCATGTCTAAGGATTCGAATGATATAACTAATATGAGATATATGTACGACATAGACCATGACATAAATCTCATACAGCGGGTCATGTCCAGTACCTTGTTCCAAACAAGTACCCATAAATCTAACATGATCATCCTATGATCATTTAGCCTTTATACTAGTGCTTAACAAGTACTAGGGACGGGGATTATTATAAGTAAACATGAACAACAATAATAATCAAAACATCTTTTTATTGATATGAAATAAATGATAACAATTACAACGTTTATTAAACGTGCCTAGGGCACCACTACCAACAATCTCCCACTGGCCCTAGGCCCAATCTCCCATGTATCTAATACCCATGGACCTAACATGACCATCATGTTTAGCTTGTGGAAGTCCCTTTGTTAGCGGGTCCGCAACATTGTCATCAGTAGGTACTCTGCATATATTTACGTCTCCCCTATCAACGATCTCTCGAATGATATGAAAACGCCTAAGTATGTGTTTGGATTTCTGATGTGCTCTTGGTTCCTTTGCTTGAGCAATAGCACCATTATTATCGCAATAAAGGTCTATTGGATTAGCAATACTAGGAACCACTTCAAGTTCAGTTATGAACTTCTTAATCCAAACAGCTTCCTTTGCAGCATCCGATGCAGCAATATACTCAGCTTCTGTTGTAGAATCAGCGGTTGTACTTTGCTTGGAACTCTTCCAGCTTACAGCTTCACCATTTAACATAAACACAAAACCCGATTGCGATCGGCTATCATCTTTGTTGGTTTGGAAGCTTGCATCCGTGTAAGCATTTACAACGAGATCATCTTCCATTCCTCCATAGAACAAAAACGAGTCTTTAGTTCTTCTCAATTACTTAAGAATCGCTTTTACAGCTATCCAGTGATTTTCGCCAGGTCGGATTGGTATCTACTTGTCATGCTCAAAGCATAAGATACATCCGGCCTAGTACAAATCATGGCATACATGATGGACCCAATTGCCGAAGCATATGGAACATCATTCATTTTCTCACGCTCATCGTTTGTCTTAGGACATTGAGTCTTGCTTAGAGAAACTCCATGTAACACTGGTAAGGTGCCTCTCTTAGAATTTTCCATACGGAATCTTCTAATGACCTTGTCAATGTATGTACTTTGGCTTAAACCAAGTAGCCTCCTTGATCTATCTCTATAGATCTTAATGCCAAGTATATATGCGGCTTCACCCATATCTTTCATTGCGAAGCATTTTCCTAACCAAGTCTTTACGGACTGAAGTGTAGGAACATCGTTTCCAATGAGTAATATGTCATCCACGTATAAAATAAGAATAACACTATGCTCCCACTAATCTTCTTGTATACACAAGGCTCATCTTCGTTCTTGATGAACCAAACTCTTTGACCGATTCATCAAAACGGAGATTCCAACTCCTTGAAGCTTGCTTCAATCCATAGATGGATCTTTGCAATTTGCATACCTTAGAATCTTGTTCAAAACCTTCTGGTTGTGTCATATACACATCCTCTTGGAGTTTTCCATTCAGGAAAGCGGTTTTGACGTCCATCTGCCATATTTCATAGTCATGATATGCGACAATGGCAAGCCAAATTCTTATAGACTTGATCATTGCTACGGGGTGAAAAGGTCTCATCATAGTCAATACCATGAACTTGCCTATAACCCTCGCTACAAGCCTAGCTTTGTAAGTATGCACCTTCCCATCCATGTCAGTCTTCTTCTTGAAGACCCATTTGCATCCTATGTTTTTACACCTTTGGGCGCATCAATCAAATTCCAAACTTGATAGTCTTGCATGGATTGCAATTCGGATTCCATGGCTCCAAGCCACTTGTCCGAATCAGGAGAAGACATCGCCTCTTGGTAGGTTGACGGTTCATCATTCTCAATGATTTCTACCTCATTACTATCCGTTATGAGAAATCCATAAGTCCGTCCCCATGGAGTTTTGAGATATGCTTCTATTAATATGACGAGAGGCAATGCCACAAATAAGTATGAGTTACATCATTAGGTTTAGATTTCTTATTTACATGATAGACATTGTCATTATTTCATTCTTGACATCCAAGATATAAAGGCCATTAAATGAATTAGAAATACAATAAAGCACATCATTTAAATAAAATAGAATTTTTTTATTCTCAATAAGAAACTTTAAACCTTCATTATCCAAACAAGAAATTGAAATAATATTTCTACTTAAATCCGGAACATAATAACA